>JAQBSW010003923.1:0-75818 GCA_029291075.1 Eudiplozoon nipponicum | reverse complement strand
AACTGTTGATAATTTCGCATTTATTATCAAAAGTGCCAATCGATCAGCTAACAATGGAGGCACTATCGATGGGCCGAAATTATGGAATACATCCTTCTAATAAATTCGAAATTATCAACAGTTCGTGGTTGCTTTTCAAGAATTGACAGGTTGGCTAGTCAAGATTCTAGAGAAAATGAATATAATAAAGCAATGAACGATTTAATGTCTAATGGCTATCCCAGACAATTAATTGAATCAATTATTAAAAGGGGTGTTAACCAGAAACAGACGTATTATGGGCCATAAAAGAAAATAATCTACCTAAACATCCCATTCAAGAGGGATGCAGTTTCCCGAATGGCACAAAAGAAAGTTGAAGCAGCATTGACACGCACATTTAATGCAGCCAAACTACATGTGTTATTTAGGGCAACACACTTGCCTTTACCAGCAATCAAAGAGAAACAGCCGTTAATGTCGATATCAAATATTATTTATCAATATATATGCGCAAGTTGCCGATCAACTTACGTAGGCCGATCGACCAGACGGTTAATTACTCGAATGAGGGAACATTGCAACTTGAACGCCTGTTTTAAATCAAATGGTGAATATACGTCTGCTATTGCGCAACACATCATCGAAACATCGCACGTATATTCTCCAGACGTAGCATTCAAAGTAATTACTAAATGCAAAAACAAAAAGGAGCTAGCCACATACGAAGCCTTATGGATAAACAAATTGCAGCCGGATTTATGTAAGCTGAAGAAGCACGTACAAGAATTGAGCTTGAACTGGATGTGACGCACGCAATTTGATTGGTTTCTATTTTCGACACTCTCTCTATGTTCAAATTTTTCTATCTTGTCTTGTTGATGAGTAGATATTTGAGAAGACCATGAGAAAGAAAATTTTCTTATATCAGATAAAATTTCTTTTTGTTTTGCTGAAAGTAAAAATGAATATATATATATATATATATATATATATATATATATATATATGCCTATATATATATACTTATATATGTATATATATATATTAATTTCACACTATCCATGGGCAAAAGAAATAGAAATTTTATCAGATGAAATAACCAGAAAGCAAGCAGTCTACCTTAATATCCTATTAAACGGGAAAAAAATTTTGCGAATAGCACAAAATAAAGTTGAAGCGGCATTAAAACGCATATTTAATGCAACATGACTACGAGTGTCATTTAAGGAAACACACTGGCATTTATCAGCAATCAAAGAGGAACAGCCGTTAATTTCGGCATAAAATATTATTTACCAGTATACATGGAAAAGTTGGCGATCAACTTACATAGGCCGATCATTAGAAGGTTAACTTCCCAAATGAGACAACATTGCAAATTAAACGCCTGTTTTAATTTAAATATTGATTAAATTTCTGCAATTGCGCAACCCATTGTTGAAACCTCACACGTATGTTCTCCACACGTACCATTTAAGATAATTACTTAATGTAAAACAGAAATGATTTAGTCATATGTATAAACAAACTGAAGCTTGATTTATGCAAACAGAAGAAGCATATTCCGCATTGAGCGTGACCTCCAAATCTCAAGGCTTCTATTTTGTTTGTCCTGTCAATTTATATTTAAGGCGATACTAATTTGTAGATAGTTGAGAAGAATATGAGAAAGAAACGGTAATTGTATCTGACAAAATTTCTTTATTTTTCTACGTTGGAATTTTACTACGTATATATATATATATATATATATATATATATATATATATATATATATATATATATATATATATATATATATATATATACTGTCATTTCATAGTATTAAAATAGTATTAAGTTTAACTTAATAAAATGTTAGTTGAAATTTGAATTACCAGACACAAATGACCTATCGCTGCACACAACGCCAATTACATTAAACTTCGTTTATTTGATCTACCAACCGGGGATTTGACGTTTGCATACCTAGACTATTTTCAGACTCACATCGATAATCAACCTAAAATAATCATCGTCACAAAGCAAATATTGTAATCTCGTTTGAATTGATAAATTTTGATTTCTGATATCCGTGAGCCCGATGGCGGTCTGAGCAAAAAAGATTTGAAATTTCGCAGGGAAATCTAACATCCGGAGTGCAAGTAAATAAAAGCTGTGTGCAACAAAAGTTTCTACAAAATTTGATAGTTATCCTGACACAAATCCATAAAAGATTATCTTTTATTAAATTATTATATGTGTATTATATATGGCATATATCTCAGTTAAGTTCAGTATGCAATCAGATTAAATAAAATAAACAAATCTAACTTTCATTAAGAGGCATATGCTTATTTTTCGAGTTTTATTCGGAGCTGCCAAAATATACTTACTGTTTACAATTATTGTTGGATAGGGTTATTGCTAAGCCGATAGTCTTCACTTCTAATTTAGTACCCCTGCCTTGAATGAGTTGTTCCGATTTTCTGTCTTTGGTGCTTTTAAATTATTTGCTAAAATTACACTGTCTCATATATAATTAATGATATCGTCTGATGGGCTCGATGATTATATCTGTTACTTTCACTTATTCGTGATGGACTAATAACTAAAATGGGTTTTGTGGAATTCTTGAACGCTGAACACAGATGCTCCGCGTATGGTCTTCAGATTATCATGGAAACGTATGGATATTAACGAATAAATTTAAAACGAATTTAAGGAACAAATTTTGCTTATTTTTTTCCTAATTTTGAAACTGAGTTCAGTTATGCTCAATATGTGCCTCGATTTAAGTTTTGCACGTTCTGTTTATTTATTTTCACACCCTTTTCAACATTAGGCCTGAAATAATAAAAAACAACTTGTATTATCTGATCGATATTTACGTTGAATTAAATACATAACAATAAAAAAGGAAAACGTCGTAAAAGAGTTGTTGCTGTTCATATTCGAGTACCATTAATAGAGCTAATTATAACCTTCTTAATTTAACTAATTATGCGAACATGGAAAAAATATATAGGAAAACAATAAAATGAAATTAATTTATATATATATATATCTATATATATATATATATATATACTATATATATATATATATATATATATATATAAATTATCAAATCGACAGAAAATCAAGTAGTAATCGACAGTGCTAATAGCTGTTATGAGTATATATTTTTGTGTCATCTAAATAATTTATGAAAAAAATATAGGTGTGCTTGTATAGGTCTATATTAATTTAAGCGAAAACTTCGTTGTCAATCAATTGCGCAGTAATCAAAGCTAAATCACGGAACATTATTAAAGGTTATTGCATATATGGTAACAAAAAAACGAAAACCTTGATGTATTACTAAAATTTTGCCTATATTGATAATATTTAGAGTAAAAGAGAGGTCATCTTAGATATTCTTTCTGATAAAAAGACGAAAAATACCTATTTAATGTTAAACTGCGGTAAATTGAAAAAAATAATAAAATGTTCACTGTTAGGCTTAGTGTGAAATTCAGAAAAAAATGCCTTTTTAAATTGAAAACCAAATATGTCTATTGAGAAAGTAAAATAAATATTTGGTGTTAAATTGAAATTTAAAGGTAGGTAAAATAGATATATATTGTTTTTGGCGGTGAGCTAATATTAGATGTTAAGCACCTAGCAGCAGATTAGTTACCATTTCACCAGAAGGATAAACCAAATGACAGCATAAATGGAGCATGTTATCTCATGCAAATTTGTTTCGTGCTTACTGGCGACTCATCAATAGGAGCCGGTATTACGCCCTTTACCCAGTTAATATTTGAGTGAGGAATATTTCGTCGAATTTTTCCACTTTCCTTGTCCAAATATATTGTGGGTAAAGAGCGTATAACCGGTTCCTACCGATGAGTCGTCAGTAAGCACGATACGAATGTGTATGAGATTATGCATTCCATCAATTCCGTCTTTGGTTTATTCTTCTGGTCAGTATTGAACTATTTTGTTACGAGGTAAAATAGACTTCAGACCAACATATTGCTGATCATATAACAGTAGTGCAAAAGTAGGCAACATATTTACTCCAAAATCTGGTCGCTAGACAATTAAATTTATAATTGTTTATTGGGCGTCGGTGTGATGCGTAAATGTTATGCATGTGTTTTTCATCTCAATTTTTATCTACATGAATATTATTTTACTTTAAATTTAAATATTATGTGTGGCACATCTTTACACTAAATTTATTGTACACGTATCTATTCCGGGCATTTGGCTTCATTATTATCCATTGGAGCCCGCAAAGCGCTAATTCCTTCATTTAAAATCGACGCAGTTTAAAAAGATTATATATATATATATATATATATATATATATATATATATATATATATATATATATATATATATATATATATATATATCTAGATGAGCATATAAGTAAATATGTTATTCTATATTTGCCAAATTACCTCTTTCTAACTCCATCTAAATTGTTCCGCTTACAATCTTAAATTCATAGTCGCGATCTCAGTTGAGTTTATTTTCAACGATGATTCCTCCAATACACGTTTCTTTCAATTTGATAAGGTTTCATTAAATATGAGGCCTAATCAATTTTCTACACATGTCACATTCATGAGTTTTATTACTGATTTCATTTCAATTGATACTCTAATCTTCCTGATTAAACTATTTCGATTATATAATGCAATCGGTTTACAGCCATCCCAGTTAATCTGATGACCTCTCCCCATTGAGTTCCTAGCTAGATCTGATCTATGACTATGTCCATGTTTGAATGCATCTTTATGTTCCCTTCTGCGTACCTTTGTTGAACGCATGGTTTCACTTGAGTTTAAAATCTTTACAAGGTATCACATAAACCTCTTATGTGTTGTGCCTACAGCAATCGGGTGTCTTAACACTGTTTTTATGTAGTATTTTGTTATTAATGTCGTAATTTTTCTACTTTATCTGGAATCTCGTAGAACCAGAGATCTTTGTTTATCTTCATTTTGCTTGTCTACATCCTTTAATTTTTTCTCCTGGCTTAATTTTCAATTAAATCTCCACGGCGTCTCGTTTATGTGTTTATTGCCATTTTATTTTGCAGGTGACGTTTCGAGTCACCTAATAGTTGCATGGACTACAATGTCTGCGAGCTCAAGATGTAATTTTGCTTAACTAATATATGATTTGCAGCTTGATTCTTGTTAATTTGGGGGCAGTTGTGCTGTGGCAATAACTATGGAAAGTTTTTGCAGATGTCAGTACGTGCGTCTGGCCATAATTTTGCTTTGTTATGCAACTAAATGAATGAATTGCGATTGATGTTTATCTCAATGTCAAACCTACCAGCAACATTATTTCCAGTGGTCTGCTGATATCCCCTTCGACGACAATTTGTCTGTGAATATATTTGAATGAAACACAAAGCATTTCTTTCCAACACCTGAGCCTAAACTTTTAAAGTACGCTTCAATTGCAGTTACTCAAGAAATTAAGAGTACAAACAATACGTTCCCTATAGGCAATACGTGTAATTATTAAGGTAGCTCCTTGGTAATTTCGGAACATCAGCTTTGTGTTGATTGTTTCCTCAATTTTTTAATTACATAGCCTTATCAACTTTAAAAATTTTAGCGCTCAATCTTTTACGTACAAACTTTACATTACTTTTTTCCAAATTGGATTTTAATTTGTTCATACACAATATCTGATGTTGCCTAACCCTAAGAAATATTTCAATGCTAGTCATATTAAATAATTGAATCTGAATATATATTAGCATAATATTTATTTTAACTTTTATTGTTAAATTAATTTTAAAAATTTTATTTTTCATTCGAATACTTCGTCTTTCAATACTATTACTACTACTAATACTACTACTACTACTACTACTACTACTACTACTACTATTTTTATTTTTAAGAAATTATTATTACCACTATTACTACTACTTCTGCTGCTGCTACTACTACTACTACTACTACTAATACTAATACTACTACTTTCATTAACAATAGTACTAAAATTACTACTATTACTACTACTACAACAACAACAACTACTACTACTAATACTAATATGACAACTAATAATACTAATACTGATAATAATAATAATAATAATAATAATAATAATAATAATAATAATAATAATAATAATAATAATTCTGCAGCTCCTACTGCTAATAATACAACCAATATGGTTACTACTTATATTTTTACAACTATTACTAATATATACTACTATTATTATTACTACTACTTCTACTTATACTATTAAATCAATGATCCATGGGTTAAATACCAGTGCAAAATTTGCCAAAATATTTATTTCGGACTTTTATTTATAAAAATGCAAATAGTTATTTTTCTGGAATCAAAGCATAAGTAGCTTTCTCTGGTCAACATAGTTTAAAATGAGAATTATGAGTATATTATGTCAGTGAAGTTTCATTTGCTCTGTCAGTCTAGTTAGACAATAGATCACTAAGCAATTTGGAACTAATGCCTAATACATCTTGTCGACCTTCATATTAAAAATTTTAAATACGAAATTGTGATAAACTGCCGTATCGTGTGACATGCAAATTAAAGTTAACATTGATTAAATCCGGAAAGAGGGAAAAAATTGGCCGATAAATGTCAATAATTGAAAGGCACGAATCTGCTATAATTTACATTCTGTGCAGCCCAGATTGGCATATGACAAATTACCTTATTTAATTTACTATTTGTATCTTTAATAGATCATTCTAAACTTATAGACACACGATTGATAAATATTAAATTTAAAAAAAATATATATTACATGCAAGAATCGTTTCGTCTTTATTTTCTAATGTTGATGAGAAAGAAACGGTTCTTCTCTTAGATAAAAGTTATTTTATTTTTGCACGTGGAGAGTAAAAATAAATTATATTGAAGCTCGTGTTCGAAAGGTTACTTTTTTTAAAAATCTAACTTTTCAGGATGCATGAAATGAAATTAAAATATCAAATAATGCTGGTTTAATTTGTACCGTCCTATTATCCCACATTCTTCGACCAAATATACAGTGGTTAAAGGGCGTAATACCGGCTCCTACTAATGAGTCACCAGTAAGCACGAAACGAATATGCATGAAATTATATTTTCCGTTCGTGCTTCCTTCGGTTTATCCTTCTGGTCACAACTGAACTTATTTGTTACTAGGTTCGCAACACTTAATACATACTTGCATATATATTAGTTCTTCGCAAAAAGCAGTATTTAAATGCTGGTTTAATTGACAAGGCCGTTTTAATTGTGCTTATACCTAATTAATCATATTAACCATCTTAGAACGAACTACTGAAAAAAGCAAAAGGGATGTCCTATGAGACCGATATTATCAATGTTCAATTCTCCGTCCCATGCATGGGCTTAATGTATAGTCCGTATACAGGATCCAATACGAAAATAAAGGAGTAATAATAATTCGGTTACCGATGACTTTCAGTTTTAATGCAGAATTCAAAATATGAATGTCTAAAACAAGATTACGTTGCCTTTTGCTGATACGTGATTATTCACACAAATTATAGCTCAAAAAACAAACGACACTATATTTCAAGCGTTAGACCAGATCATATTATCTCCTCCGTTCCCATATAATACTGCAGGCAAGATTATTTTACTATAAAAAAATGGAAAGATTTTTATAGTGGGATAAATCATAAAAATGTTGATCTTGTGGAAATGAAGAGCTCGCTTTCTCCAGTGTTAGCTGAAATTTATCCTTGCCATCTTGATAACACAACATTATAAGATGATTTAAGCAAACGTTCACAAGACACGTTACTTCGATTTTTTATTTTTTATGCTTATTTAAATGAAGCTGTGTTTTGTTTATTGACATAAATACAAATACGCATAAACAAAGTGTAGACAGAATGATGCAAGCAGAAAAAGGCATGTTGGATAATATTGTCTGAACTGAACAGAATGTGCATAAACGAATGGTCTTTCCTATTTTTCGTACCCTCTCGTTATTTAAATTTTTTGTTTGTATCGGCTTTTCAAATTCGTACATTCATCTGTAGATGAAAAAGTAGACAACGAGAAAGAAACTGTTCTACTATTAAATAAAATTTATCATTGCCTAAGGGAGTGAAAGTCGTACTATGGTTTTTGCTTAAAATCACATTCAGAGTATATATATATATACTATATATATATATATATATATATATATATATATATATATATATATATATATATATGTGTGTGTGTGTGTGTGTGTGTGCAAATATTTATATATAATGTCCAATGCCTTCAATACATTTACAGTACAGTTATATCAGGAAGAGAAAATACATTTAATAAAAAAGTGGAGAGTGACCGTTTTAAATCGAGAATACTCAGATAAAATTTCTATTTTTAAATTATATGAATTCTGGGTTTTCATTAAATTAAGTGGCTGGCAAATAGTAAGATTAATTGTTAGAAACTGTTTATGGCGGATAACTAATATATGTAAAAATTTTGTATTAGGTGTTGCGCAACTAGTAACGAATTATTTTAAATATTACTAAAAGGATAACCCAAAGACAGCATGAACGGAACGTACAATCTCGTGCAAATTAATTTTGAGCTTACTGGCGACACATCATTAGTAGCTGGTATGAATCCTATTAAACACTATATATTATGGTGAGGAATTTGGGAGAATAGGACGATAAAATTTGCTATACGAATATGTAAATAAGCAATAGTGAAGCTAACTACATATAAAGTCTACGACAAAGGGACTTCAAAGTCAATTCACTATATATATATTATATACACCGAGTCTGTAAAGAGTACCAAAAGTATGGCTATTGAGTCAATACCCGGCACCAACATTTTGGCACCGAAAATATATATGATACTAGCAATATCATTGCCAAGTTGGTACATGGTATCAATACAATAGATTTCAATGTATGATAAATTTCACTACATTCGTGAAATATAAATATTTCTGAATACTCTAGCAAATCCATACACTCTGGCTTTGATCGATATCAGTTATCACATTTCATGGTAATCATGAAATCGCTCAATTTAATGTATTACAGTTAGGTACTATTTGTTGCGGAGAGCTAATATAAATGCATTTGAATTAGCTGTTACGCACCTAGTAAGAAATTAGTTAAAATTCAATCAGAAGGATAAATTAAAATCAGCATAAACGGAAAGTATTATCTTGTGCACTTTCGTTTCGTGCTTACTGGCGTCTCATCAGTAGGAACCTGTATTACGCCCTTTCCCCACTTTATATTTGTGTGAGGTATGTGAGTAAAGTGGACGGTACAATCCCTCCTAAGTATGTATAAACCTGCAATAGTACACATTATGTTACTAACACCATGCTTAAACGAGTCGCCTCATGGTACCCACTCAATAGATATCAAAGTATGCTTATTTTACATCAAAATTGGTAATTTAAAATATTTCTGAACACCTGTTACTCTGGCTACTCATCATTACGAGCCGGTATTACGCTCTTCCCTCCTAAATATATTTGGGTGAGGAATGTGGGACAATAGGACGGTAAAATCTCTCATAGGAAAGTATAAACCTGCAGTGGTGAAGCTAACTTCATTTATTTTGTTTATTCAATTATTTAGATATAATTTATAATGCATTCAAATATTTCACAGCATAATTATATCATGATGAGAAAATACATTTAGTAAAAAGTGTAAAATAGTCGTTTTAAATCACAAATACTCAGCTACAAATATTAATCTATCATTTATATACATCCCGGGTTTTCATTTGATTAAGTGCCTGGCAAATTGTTTTGCAACTATTTCGTGTTTGGCTACTAGAGTTGTGAGCCGCATATCTAATTTTGCTTTCCATATATGTGCAATGCGGTTTGATCCTCGGCAGTCAGTTTGCCGTCGTCAGTGCTTTTTGACTGGCGATAGTTTTGTTATGTTGTTCGACAACTGGTTAAATACAATGGGATTGGTGTTTACTTCAAGCTCGCAAACTTGATTTAAAGATTTGTTACCACCACCCGCGGAATCAATTATTGTTTAATTGGTATAACAAAATTTTGTTTTGAAAGTTGGTTTTGCATAGTTATTTTTAATTCTAACCCATTCATTTCCTCCATCATACATTAAACCATTCTTTAAGATCCGACTGCGCAGTTGATTTCAGCGTTGTGTCGGACAATAATTCAGGACCAGATCTCTTTATTCGTGGCAGTATAACTCAGTCCAGTCTCATAGCATTCACGAGTTGCTAATTGACTTCGTTTTATTCATTTTGAACACGCGCTATTGTTTTTTCGGCATTTCCACTTATAATTTGCATAAACCGGACTATCGGATATGTGACGCTGAATGAAATTTGTGTCTATTTAATAATGATCTACATCAAAATTTTTATCTCGCCAAATATTTCTATGTATATTTGCAATTAATCTCCAACATTTTCAATCTATTCTTAAAAATGAAAACCTACGTTTTACAAATTTCTTATTTTAATATAATCAAATATTTACCTTAAAGAAAAAAATTGAAAATTAAGGCACTGTTGTTGCATACGTTTAATGATTAACTTTCTGGGATTACAAGAAAAGTCTTGCGTTTATAGAAGTAACGCTATATGCTTTAATATATTAGAATGTTTTAAACAAAAACCACAACTAAATAAACACTGCGCAATTAACTCCATCGCTTTCAGGTCCCAATTTGATTTCATTTCGCAATTCAAGCGGAAGAAATTTGGTTAGGCCTTCGGGGAGATTGCGCGGCATTATGACCACAGAAAAAGTTAGATTGACTATGAAGATATCTTTCGCATGAGAAATATTTTCTAGACGCGCTAAAGATATTTGGTTAATTTTTTATACAAATAAACTTTTATTAAATTAACTGTTGTGGATTAAACTATAGAATTCATCTATTAAAACATCTAAAAATATGTTTCAGCAATTTGAATTTATTTTGGGGTTCTAGCTTAATACGTGAATTTAATTATTGGTGACTAACGCATAATAAAATTTGGAATATTTTCAATAAAATGCTACTAAACACAAGTTGTAAATATATATATATATATATATATATATATATATATATATATATATATATATATATATAATTTTGAAATGCGAGCAATACCATTTCCATGCGTGAAAAGAACAATAAATTTTATCAGATACAAGAAAAGTTTCTTTCTTATTTTCGTCTGAAGTATGTACAAATTAAAATTTCTTTATATATCAAATGAAATATAAAACAAAATAAAAAATAATAACACGGAGATTGAATAAGGGCAGCTACCATTAAATTTCGTGCATCACCTACAGTTCAAGCAAATGGTTTGGAAATGTTTTTTACTGCCTGCATAAATCCGGCTGCAATTTGCTTCTCCTTAAGGCATCGTATGTGGCTAACACCCTTTATTTATTGCATTTAGTAATTATCTTAAATGATACGTTTGGAGAACACGCGTGCGAGGTTTCAACGATATGTTTCGCCTTTACAGATTTGTGTTCACCTTTTGTTTTAAAACAGGCGTTTAATTTGCAATGTTTCCTCATTCGAGTAATTTCCCGTCTGGTGAATCATTTTTGTTGAATTTTCCTTTTAAAAATTGACTCAATTAATTGTCTAGGATAGCCATTAGACAATAGATCGACTATTGCTTTATTTTATTTGTTTTCTTTTGAATCTGGACTAACACATTTGTCAATTCCTGAAAACAAGCTACGAACCGTTAATAATTTATATCGAAACGGTACAAAATTGCTGAATGCAAATACTGTGCAGACAAGTTTGGTTTATATTAAATTGTCCTAGTTAATTTACCATTAATATCTTTCTTTGGCAGAACCTATAATAAATGCAGAAAATGATCTTTCCCGTGCTCTGACTTGAAACCGATATTCTTATGTGCTCTGTTGAAAATTTTTAGCAATGATCGTGATTGCGATCTATTCTTAAAAACAAGGAAAATATCATCCGCGTACCGTATATATTGAACACATTTACTTATGTCACTCATTAATGATATGTTCTGTAGATGCCTTAGAAAAATCTCGGACAACAGTTCAGATAACGGGCTTCCCATTGCCACACCATCAGTCTGTATATAGATGCTTACTCTGAAACAAAACCCTACGTCTTTCGTGCATAATAAGATAAGCTTACTTAGAGTGTGACCTGGCATCCCAAATGCTTATATGTATTGTTCAATTGCAGTCTTTATAATGCCAATAGTTACGTTAACTGGATCATTTGAAAACAAATACGTAACATTAAAATACACCAGAATCTTGATTAAACAATTATATCTTGAATTCTGTTTACAAATTAAAAAGAATCGATAATCGAATATATACCTAGTAGTTTGCGTAATGGTTCCAGTATACGAACTTACCATTTAGCCATTGCATAAAACGGAGAATCGACTATTGATAATATTTGTCTCAAAGTACAAGCTTTTTTGTGTGTTTTTGGTAATCCGAACATTGTTGGTGTAGATGATACAACTGACTGATTACCAAAATCAGGAAAAAAATTGCCCTATGAGAACAATATTATCAATGGTCAATTCTCCCTTTCATGCAATGGCTAAATATTTAGTTCGTTTACTGGAACCATTGCATAAACTACTAGGTAATAATTCGGTTTCCGAACATTGCTTCAATTTTTTAACAAAGTGCATAAGAATATCGGTTTCGCGTCAGAGTACGAAAAAGATGATTGTCTGCCTTTCTTAGATGTAATACAAAAAAGAATAATGCTAAATTAAATTATAAAAAATTGCGATTAACCGGTTTGGTCTGCACGGTATATGCATTACTGTAGCATAGTGCCGTTTTGATATAAATTATCAACTGTTCAAGGCTGCTTTTCAAGAATTGACAGTTTGATTAATGAGGATTCAAAATACAGCGAATGAAATAACGCAATAATCGATTAAATGTCTAATGGCTATCCTAGACAATTAATTTATTAAATGGAAAATTCAACATAAACATACGTATTTCGGACCAGAGAATAAAGCAGTCTACATGAGCATCCCATTTAAGGGGGACACAGTTTCCGGAATGGCACATAAGAAATTTGAAACGGCATTAACACGCACATTTAATGCAGTACAACTACTAGGTTTATTTAAGATAATACATTTTACTTTATCAACAATCAAAGAGAAACTGCCGTTAATGTCGACATCAAATATTAATTACTAATATACATACGCAATTTGTCGGTCATCTTAAGTAGACCGATTGGCCACACCGTTAATTATTCTAAAGAGAAAACATTGCAACTTAAACGCCTGTTTTTAAACAAAAGGTGAATACACGTCTGCAATTGCGCAACATATCGTTCAAACCTCACACATATTTTCTCTAGACGTAGCATTTTAGATAATTATTGAATTAAATAACAGAAGTACATTAGCCACATTAAAATTTTATAGATAAACAAATTACAGTCGGATTTATGGAAGCAGAAGAAGCACGTACAAGCATTGAGCTTGAAATTGAAGTGATGCACGAAATTAATTCGTTGTTCTCCTATTTCATGCTCAACATGTTTACATTTTTCTATTTTGGTTTGCTTTTTGATTTGTATATAAGATGTTCATTTTTGGATAATAGAGAGGAATGTGATAAAGAAACAGTACTTGAATTTCCTAAAACTTCTTTTTCTTTTTATACACAAGAAGATTACTATATATATATATATATATATATATATATATATATATATATATATATATATATATATATATATATATATATATATATATATATATATATATATATATTCTTATAATTAGGAAACACAACACAAATAACAAATTAAGGATGGGCATTTGTTTCTAAATGAATGATATATATATATATATATATATATATATATAATAATGAGCGCACTAGTGTTTATCTCATACGAGAATATTTACATACCAAATATGGATTGCTTTTGCTACAATTTGCCTTTCCTTTAAAAGATATTCTGCTGAAAGCCTCATTATTTAAACAGTAAAGCTAGTCATGCTGGATCTCTTTTGTATGCAAAAGTCATTTAATAAAAAAATTGGCTGTACTTATTTACAAAAAATTACATAAATACTGAGCAGCAATCAATTTTTGTCTCATGTCAAATTGATGAAAAAAATTGTCTCCCCAATTTTAGAATTCTAACCATAAAACGCTTAATTTGGCTTGTGCCTGACCAAGCCTAACATGAGTAAATGGAATTTAAAGCGTCGAATCTTGAAGCTTTCCATATTGCCAAGTTTAAATTAATGGGATTGAGATATTTCGTTGTTTGATAATTTCCGTGTAGTTAATCATGTATGAACTACTTATTTGAAAACATTTAGAAACCTTGAATGGGCTGATTCAGACATGGAAAACATGTAATTATTTGGTAGTGCAATATTAATGACCACGCTGTGCTCTAGACGGTGCTATCCTTGGATTACTTTCAGTAAACCTGGTTACACTCGAACGTTAGAACAGTGTGGTGCCCACGGTCCGTATAACGATTAATACTCATTTTTGGTATTTTTGAATAATTGTTGGCTACTTCCCATTCTAAACCTTTAATAATTACAAATTAAATAAAAGCAATAATATTAGTTTTTGTTAACAATGTAAATATATGAGGATATTAACTGGTGTACTTTTAACATCTTTATTGTAAATGTGTTTATTCTTAAACAACTCATACCGGATATAACATGACCGGCATTTTAGATATAATTATTTTGCAATATGTAGAAAGCGCATCAAGTAACCGCAAGTTTACTCCGGCTTGAATTTGTGCTTAAATCCATAAATAATCACAAGAAAGAAATATTTTTCGCATTGGGTGGAAACACGAAGGCAATTAAAAACGCAACGTACAATATAGGCCTACCACAATGTTATGCATATACATCACGAGAAAATCTTAGACAAAAAAGACGAAAAAATCTATTCATAAGAATTCTTTAAAAGCAAGTTTACAATTAATTTATTACGACGGTTTGTTAACACAGTCAAGCTATCAATTTAAAGAGATGTTCAGATTCAAGAAAAATTCCTTAAGGAACAGGACATGCACATTAAATTTTAATAAGATACTGTGAAATGCCTCCAAAACAAACTTACATCATTCACTTATAAGCTTCACTCTATCCAGATTACTATACAGCGCGGCAAACCATATTAAGATGAATTAACCCATCAATCAGCAAGATTTAGTCGCCATCCTACACCTACAGCACAATAAACCAAATAATGCAATGCAATCTACCCAAAGTTTGATTATCAAACCCCATTACCATTGATAATCTATAAATTAAAAGAACAAAATCCCTAACAAATTAGTACTCAGACATCGCGAAGCCGAAATAAACGCGTAATTTGAAATGAAGGAAAATCATGAATACGTTAAATAAGATGATAGCACACGCAACCAAGAGAAGCAACAATCAGCGGAAACTGCACAGATTTCCCTCACAAAACAAATTTAATCTAAAATTGCATTCCCAAATTATCTACATCCTTAAAGAACTCACATACAAATAACTAGAACAAAATATTTAAATCAAAATATTAGTAGCAAAGGAGTTATTATCAATTAATCAGAAATCGAGCTGAAATTAAGAATTAAAACCGAACAATCAGAATAACATAGCCATAAACACAATGAATTCGAAATAATTAGGGCCTAAAGATCAATGTTTGCCCGTGCGGTAATAAAAATTGTTTAAATCAACGTTGGGAGCCTGATGTAAACATAAATCCGATTATGTATACATTTGTCAGTATGAATTAAGCCTCTTGTAAGGTAGAGACTGCAATATGTCCAGTAGACCAGTTTCATCATTATTGGGAATTCTTCACATGATGCCCAGAATTTGACACGAACCGGATCACTCCGTGGTTGAGTCATGAACTCTAATGCAGACGTACCCTGTTTCGAGCCCTTTCGCAGCAAATTCTGGACAATACTGGAATAGTTCCCAATAATGACGAAGTCGGTCTTCTGCATGAATCGCATTTTATACATTACCTAATACTTTGGTTTTCCTGAACAAGGTATATATATAATGGCGTTTGTGTTTACAGCAAGCTAGCAAACTCAATTTAAATAATATTTATGGCCTAGTTGTTTTAATGTCTCGATGAAAAATTCATGTAAATCAAGCAATGGTAAATAATAATCTAACAACCTAAGAACAAACAATTCATTTTAGAGAGGCACAATGATCCCAAAATCACCCTCAGAAACTAAATTTATACGCATTAAAAACAAAAAGCGACATCATACTCAGTCCACCTTAGCCACATTAGTTTCAATCTGAAATAAATTAAAACTATCTACACAGAATGTCAAATTCACAATTCATTATCGACACTTCCGCAGTTACACAAACTGATATGACGAATTTTCTTCCAAAATCATAGTCAAATATCACTTTTAAAAATCACTCAGAAGTGTTCAAATTAGCCAGATAATCAATATGGATTTATAGACGAAAATTGTTTTGTCTAGTACGTCATTACTTGTCTTGTATCTTACTTTAAATTTCGATTTTAATTTCTAGAAAGTGTTTCTGCTGTTAGTAAGGCAATGGAATTAATTAGAACGTATGCTCTTGGCTGAAAGAAAGGATACTTTGTTTACTGCAGTTTACGAGGAAAACTGGAATGCTGAATCTGCTTTAAGTTAGTAAATGCAGTTAAATTAGTAAGGAATGAAATTAACCAGGTATTAAAAGATAAATAATTTGTTATTAATAAGAATTTTACATCGTCTTTGATTGCGAAATAGGGCAAGTAGATGTAATTTATTTATTTTTGCAATCAAAATAATAATTAATGAACTACATACTGAGCAGTTTGAAAATTGGTTTTTGCACTACCGAAAAAAAATTATTAATAAAAACGCGTCAGTACGTGTGACTGACGGTAGTTTTGCTATGTTGTGTGTGTCGTTAGATACATTGAGTTCGATGTGTTTTTCAAGCTCGATAACTTGATTTAAAGTACTTTTAACATGAAGAACTACATGCATAGCCATCTGGAAATTATCGCCTAATATAATGTGTTTAGAACAATTTTTTAAATATCAGTTTAGTTGAAATGTTTTTTTTGCAGAATTATTATAAAATGAGTACAGAATTCCATCTTCAATTTAAATTCTAACAAAGTTCCGATGGATGCAGAATGAGCCTATATCGCTACAGAGATCCATTTTAAAGTCATGGCCTACAGTAAGCAATGTACAAATATTGGCTAATCGTTGAATTAAGTAACTGCACGTGACACTTTACGAGGATATTATATTTTTTGTAACGATGGCTTGAATTTTGCGAACATTTTAAAATATATGCAATTACTTATTGAGTAAACAACTCTCATAGTAAGATACTATGACTTCATATACGTCTTTTGAATAAGGCACAAAGTAGTCAACTACTCATCAGACGCAGATTTAATTTACATTCTACATCTTTCAGCTTTAATCAGGTGACGCAGACATAATCTACTGTGATGATTTCACACTCCACCAACAAATCTTGGCCGTCAAACAGCAAAGGCAATGGGTATAAATTTTTTTGAAACTAAGATATTTCTATTTTTCGCATGAAAAAGGCAGGCAGCAATTACTCACATTACAATGTCGGCTAATTTCAAGGTGCAGGGAATTATCACAGGCCAAAATGTATACTTCCATAATTCAAAGAAGGCATAAAGTGTAGTCGAAAACATCGAAGGAATAAGACATAACGGAGGAAAGTTTGACCAAGGTACATATTGGTATACATGTGTAAGTTGCATTAAATTCGCGAATCCGTAAGCGTAGTGGATGAGTTAAAATTGCGGCTGCAAAAAATCTAGCTACCAATATTGATGTGGATAATACCGATATAATATATGAATTGAATTTGCTATCTTAGACAAAAAATATTTTTTTACATAATCCTATATAAAAATCAAGATAAATTTCATGGTATGCAAGATGCTTTTAACTTCCTAACTCGACCTCAAACAATTTTAATTTTAGACTTAAAATGGTAAAATATTAGCATTCACAACTCCGGTAATATCTGCCGTGAAATATTTTTTCAACGGTTCATTTCTTTATCTCGCTTTACAGATAAGTATAACTTTATAACCAACAAATTTATTGGATCTCAAACCTAAGCCTTAAAATCTCATTTGGCCACAGTCGACAAGCTACCAGAAAGAAATACATTTCTAGGTATAAAATTTAAACATTCTCAATATTTTAATAAATTTAGAATTTAAGATATTTTTTGGTTGTACGTCTTTCTAAACT
The DNA here is from genome assembly GCA_029291075.1 of Eudiplozoon nipponicum. Classification (NCBI taxonomy): domain Eukaryota; kingdom Metazoa; phylum Platyhelminthes; class Monogenea; order Mazocraeidea; family Diplozoidae; genus Eudiplozoon; species Eudiplozoon nipponicum. The sequence goes on along the minus strand of JAQBSW010003923.1, from coordinate 57,541 downwards.
TATGCTCTTCTATGATAGGTATGAATATTAATATTTTCTTTCAATGATTAATGAATTTAAATAATGTATATCCACATAAATTAAAAATTTTATTTAAAAGAAATATATATTATTTGTGTTTTATTATTAATTTACCGCAGGAAGATATATTTAATTACAGTTGCACTTTATAGTTTTCGTATTTTTTCTCGGAGGATTTTAATTCATTTGTTAGCACCGAAAATTGTAACTTCATCGGTCAATTTACTTTAATTAATATAACGAAGGCAGCAGCAAAATGTATTCGCAAGAAAATGAACAAAATTGACAAATCTTTCGCATCTAGTCTCTGCCAGCACCTTTAGATTTACTATATGAAGAATATGACAATTGCTTAAAATTGGTCTTAGAATTATTGTGTGCATTGATTCATGAAGGTAAATAATGATGCCAGCCAACGATGGTTTAAAGTAAAACTCGACGAGATTGACCACCGATATCAATAATTTTCGCAATCAACAAAATTAATTTTGAATAGAATACATTGGACAGCTATACAGGAATTTGATACAAGATGCGGTCAAATTGTTTTCCCTTAGTTGATGGGTCTAGCTACGTCGTTATGAATCGTGATATACATGTCTATAAAGTGAATGGCTTGTGTTCTGGTCCGTAATTCGAAATTTACACTAAGTGTGATGCAACGGGAAAAATTGAGTGATTCGTTTTTACCAAGTTTAAATACGTTTTTAACAACAACAAAAAACGATAACACATGCCTAAAACAAACAACTAAGTTCTGTTGGAGTACAGGAACCTAAATTGTATGCCTTACTAAAAACTTGATGTGCCAAGCAAGGTGTTTTCAGTTATTGTCATCAATTTGACCCAGAATTTTTCGGCAGCCTCTTTCAACGGAAAGCTCATCCAACAACCAATTTGACAAGTCAAGTGGCAAATTTAGTTTAAACTGTTTCAATTTTAATTATTGCAAGATATTTGAAGCATAACTTTCTTTTCGCTAGGTAAAACTGTCATGTGATTTATTAACACGTACTGACGACTCACTAGATAAGCGTGTGTCATGACTGTATCTATGTGTTCTCGTTTGTATTGGAGTGAAAAAAATCACTTACTGCACGTAAACTTTCATCCCAGTGAAATACAGTGATCTAACAACAATTGACGATTCACAAGATAAGCGTACGCCACGCTTGTGTGTGTATATATGTGGGCGTTTGTTTAAGACTGCGAAATAATCAGTTACATGTAATTAGCGGCGAGTGTATTACGCATTCAAGTGAAACTAGAGTGTTAAATCTCGATTCCTCTTTGCACACGCCAGACCTATTTTATTCATTTTACCAGTCAATAATACAGACAGATTGTAGTTTATTAAAGACTTCGACCTTGGCCCATATTATGGCCGATAGACATTTGTCACAAGTTGTGTTTTACTCCTGTGCGTATTGTGTCAACCCTGAAGATGAGACTGGAAATGAAGTCTCGAAATATAGGACAAAGAACAATGGAAAATCTTGATCCAACGTCATTTTCAGACAATCAGCTAATTGAAGGCTTAAAGAAGAAGGGACAAGTGAGAACCCATCAATTGAGGCCAAAAATTACATCATCTGAATATGAAGGAAGTTCAAGATTTTACCGACCTATGAGTGCTACCAATTGTCCCGCACAAGCAAAATGCGGTCAAATCCAAAATTCATCTAGTAGACCGGTTTCGTCCTTATTGGGAGCTCATCATCTACAGGCCATATAAGCTGCACCTAAAAGAGAAAAAATAACCGAGTTACATTAATTAGTATATGACTTAAAATAATGTGTAGGGTGCAGAATGGTGGCTCAGTGCATAGAACACCAGATTCCGAAGCTGACGTGCCCAGGTTCGGGCCCTGTACGCGGCAAATTCTGGCCATTAAGTGATGAGTTTCAATTAAGGCCGGAACCGGTCTACTGGATGAATTGCCTTTTCTACACTATAAAATTCTTAGTTTATCCTGACATATGGAAGTATTTTAATGGATCAGGTGCTCATATTATGATCGCAACCGAGATTATCGAAATCAACAGGAATTTGATTATTTATTTAGTTAATTAATTAGCTCAAAAGGGAACCTGGAAAAGGAGAATTCATTTGTAAGCCGCAGCAGTGGCTGATTCATATGGCGTCCGATTTTGATATATTTACACACAACTAGCAGTAGAAAGCTTGTCAGCACGTGCGTAGTCTCTGAAATAGAACGATTTGGAAGCGTTTCGCGTTAGACCGAACCGGTTTGCCACTTCATGCATGTATTTAGTGGCTCTCTAAAGTTAATCTTTTTTTTTTCGGCGTGGCAAACGTCTCCGATAAGCCCAGACTCATAGTCTGCCTGTTAGCCTTTGTTTGCAGGGCATTCAAGAGCAGGTTTACTGTGAATAAAAATCTATTCATCCTGACTAGGAATAGGTGGTGCGTCGTTCGCCTACAGCCTAAAATCTTTCATACGCAATACAACCATTACTGATTCCATACTACATCGGCCATCACGCAGAACCTTAAGGATCGCTTTATTTGTTGAGTCCTGCATTGGTCGATAGACGAAAACACTTTACTGATAATGATCGTGGAGATGTGGACCTCTTGGTTGCAAGGATTTTAAAGTTAATATAGGAAAAGAAAAAGTCGTCACCCACTCTTCGAAGTAAAATTGAAGACAGCTAACTGAGAGGTCGGTTTATGCCTGCTATGCATCTCTGTGTAGATCGTCAAAATCAAAAATATAGTGCTCATATGAATGTGTTATAAGTATAAATTTGAAGGAAAATTACCAGTAATTCTAGTTTCATTATACTGAAGCAATAAACTTTTCAAAATATGCATGGTGAATTTCCATCAATTGTTAGTGGTTCAGGTGTGCCGCTTAAAATCAAAAAAAAATTTCATTCACACCTAGGATGATGGGCTCTTTCCAAGCAGGTTATTTATTCTTTTACACCATGCTAACTACACATGCTTTGTATATAATTTTCTTGGTCCCAGAGACCTGGAGAGAGAGAGAGAGAGAGAGAGTCAAGCACTAGCGAAAAGAACGTTTATTCCATCCTAACGGGAGAGAGATTTAGCCAGGTGGTGTTGCCCTTGGCCGTCTAGTGTTACAGCAAAAGCTTAAATTGAATTTGGATCTATACATTCTATCAGGGCTAGGTCCGGCGCAGAAATTGGGTTGTGGCAGACGTAAACGTGTATTTATTTTTCCACAGGTCACATCTTTCTAAGACATGCAGTTATCGGTCGGTGCCATGCTGCCTTACTTAGATCGATAATTTCTTGTTAAACCGACGATGTGTTTTTCTTTTCTTCGCGCGAAATAAACCGTATGTATTCTAAAGTTTCAACTAATTTCGCTTATCACATTTTCGTGGTCGCCTTAGTCCAATTAAAGTTCTACTCGATACGGCCGCCCGTTTTCCTTTGGAATATCCAGACGCTTCAGAAAAATAAACGTATGCAAATACACTACATGTGTGACCATGTCTCTGCCAGTCAAATTGATTGCGCAGTAAAACTAAATATGGGGCATTGTGGGGAAAAAAGCTCTAGAATGTTTCTGGTTAAACTCCGAAGATCAAAGTCGAGATATTGCTTTCAAAATTTTTAACACGCAGAATCTCCTGCGTAACTCGGAGAACGTCGCACTCCAACTATTAAGCGATGAACGATACCACGATTCCTTGATATCAAAACTCATATATTGATGAAGTGGCAATGCAGCCTTTTTCGATGCTCTCTATTCCGGGTTTTTCAAGGTTGGTGGAATTATGTTCAAAACAATCTTTAAAGGGTTATGGTTGCAATATTGAAGACTGAGTTTGTTGCAAATATGTAGAATAATGCCGTTGTGTTGCCAACCTACAAGAAGGGTAACATAGACACACTTGCCAATTATCATAGTGTAAGTTTATATTGGGCTACATCACAGGTAGCATCTGATGTTATTCTCAAAAGGATTCGTGACGAGCCAATGAAGCAATCCAGATCAGCGAAGGCGGCATTTGAATCGGGAAAGGGATGCGCTACCACTTTATCGAATTGCGCCACCGATATATGTCGCTAGCCATCATTGCTCTTATAGACTACTCAGATACTTTCGATTTGTGTTGCGCGAGATGTTATGCAGTTTTGTACTTTATGATGGCCTACCAGTCTAAATTGTGCGATTGTTATTAGCTAGCTGTGTAATGTTTGATTGGAGAGTATTTGCACAATTAAGGTGCTTTTTGTAACAGTGTTCTACACCAATGTGTCTTGGTTCGCCTCTTTAAACTATTTCGTTGATGCAACAATTTCTGAGTTTATCGCGAAAATTACTTCAGTGAAGGCGATGGATCGCATGATCGCCCGGAGTACGCCGAGAGTGCTGTTCTGCCGGCTGAAAAAGCAGACGAGCCATAATGTGCCATTATTTATACTGTATTTAAAGGTTTGAAGCTAATACATTCCATAATAGTCGTTATGGTAAATATTGTTGCCGAACCCAAAATCATTCTTAACATTGCCTTACCACTTTTGTTGGTTGGCTGGTTGATTTGTTGGTTCGTTGTTTGAATGGTTATTTAGTCGGATATTTCATACTTTATTAAGCTTGTTATTTGATTAATTATGTAATTTTTTAAAGTTTTTTTTCATTTATTAGCTCGGTTGTAATTAATTGACTTTTGCAGTTATACAATCATTTTCTTTCTGTTTGGTTTTTAGTATTTTATGTTTTGTGCTGCTTGCGTTTTTGATGTGTTTGATTCTATTTTATAACTTACATCAAGTTTAATAAACGTTATTATTGTATATTTCAGTAAAAATTTATTTCGCAGTCCATATAGCTTGCTTTTTATGAAATATTAAAGGCGTCAACTGAATTGCTCTTCTCAATTTCACTTGTCCTACTTCAGCATATGCTCAAAAATGAATGGTGTAAAACTTCAGTGCTTAAATACGTTAATTGGACGATATTTGCTTTGCCCTAAGGCACAAGGGTCATTTGTACCTATTTTACCTGTAATAGAGTACGCAAAGCCAATATATTTTCTTTCAAATATTACGTGCCCATATTTTGTTATTCATAATTGTTTGTGTGTACAACCAAGAATATATTTGAATGCCAGCTTTAGATGAAAAACTAAGTGAAACTTATATTCATCAAATAGACTAATTTTCATCTTGTGTGGCCGTATATTTTGAGCGATTATTTCACTGCTAAAACATTATATACCATGACTACCATCCGTTTAACATTGTTATACTTTTCTATCGTCTCGTCTTTTCATTAATACGGAGAAATATATGACTGTTGAATTAGAAGGTACAGAACACACGAGTAAACGGAACCCCTGGGTATTTTGACTCACTAACCCAAGACATTTTTACAGTCAATGTACTAGGATACTTTTTGTAGCGCAGAAATAATGTATATGCAATTGTGCATTAGGTGTTGCGCACCTAGTAACAAATTATTTTAAATAAGACCAAAAGGATAAACCAAGGATGACAGTGGATTCAAATATTTCGGTACGCAATCCGAAAATCAGGTAAAACCAGGGACAGCATGAACAGAAGGTATAATCTCATGTGCACATGCGTTTCCTGCTTACTGGTGACTTTCAGTAGGCGCTTATGATTATTAGCTTAAACATTCGTGAAATTTGCAAGTATGTATTAGGTGTTGCGAACCTAGTAACAAATTAGTTCAGTTGTGACCAGAAGGATAAACCAAAGGCAGCATGAACGGAAAGTATAATCTCATGATGAGTCGCCAGTAAGCACGAAACGAATGTGCATGAGATTATAATTTCCGTTCATGCTGCCTTTGGTTTATCCTTCTGGTCACAACTGAACTAATTTTTATTAGGTTCGCAACACCTAATACATACTTGCATATATATTAGTTCTTTGCAACAAACAGTATTTAACTTTTATTCGTGAAATTTGTTTAAGCAAAATACGAAATTCATTTGCCATAAAAGGGTAGTATACACCGATAAGGTGCAATAAAACTTTTTCGGAACAACAGGCTAAGAAATTGCCGCTCATCTTTTAATTTAATTCAATATTTCACAATAAACTATATATATATATATATATATATATATATATATATATATATATATATATTTTCTCGTTAAATTAATGTTAATTATAATGTTAACAATGATGCCTTTTCGATATTTTTAAACTGGTCCTAATTGTCACACTTTTAACATATTTTTGTTTCATTAATAAGTTTGACGTTGCTTACTGTTATCACAATGTAGTAAACGATATTTTATTAAGTTTAAAGAGTTTATGATGTCTTATTTGATATAAGCACCTGACCCATTAAGTACATACATTTGTCAGGATAAAATAAGAATTGTATAGTGTAGAAAAGGAAATCCAAACAGTATACCGGTTTCGTCCTTATTGGGAACTCATGGCGTGCTGGACAGAATTTGCCGTGGACAGGGCTCGAACCTGGACACGTCTGCTTCGGAATAAGGAGATCTAACCGGTCTACTGGATGAATTTCCTTTTTCCGAAGCAGACGTGCCCAGGTTCGAGCTTTGTCCGCGGCCATTTTCGGCCACTATGCCATGAGTTCTCAATAAGGACGAAACCGGTCTACTGGATGAATTGCCGTTACCACACTGTAAAATTCTTATTTTATCCAGACAAAATGTAATTAATTAATGGGTCTGGTGTTTATATCAATTTCGCAACTTTGATTATAATAATTGTTATTACCGCCCGCGCAACCAATGCTTGTTTAAGTGATTAAGTTGTGTTTGAGTGACTGGTTTTTTTAAGCCAAGTCTGTAGAAAGTGTTTTATTATGCGGGAAATTTAACTTTCTTCAGTTTTTTGTAGGAGCGTTATCAGAGTTAGGGAAAAGGAACTGCTGCAACTCCCTGGTGAAGAAATTTACTCTTCGCTAGTCTAGGTCACATCAGCTCTGCGTTTCTTCATCGTTAGCGCCTACAAGTTTCCTAGCACATTGAAATGCTAGCAGACCGATTAGAAACAGACGACTTTCCAAAAGTCTACAGTACCAAATCAAAAAAGGTACCAATCTTATTTATGACGATATACGATTAGTTGTTGTAGTGCAAATATGTTGTATGATTGTAAACCCGAAAATAACTATTACCTGATTTCCTTAGTCAACTGGCATGATTGTTGTCTCCTATACTATAATACTATTGTAAATCGTAATACAACAATGTATCTATCACATCTGGGAGCATGATATATTGTGTCCATTGGTACTTTAAGTACATTCGGTATTGTTGTTTTGGGAACAACGTTCCATTCCTTTCTTGTGGTATAATTTTCAGCATTTCAAACACACACTACACTTTCAACACAGTTGAAAAACACTTGCGTAAATTTTGACTGTCAAATTGCTAAAGGGAAACCTACTAACCGATTTTTATTACATGCTTGAGAGAAAGGTATGTATGCAATTGTATTTTGAACAAATTTCAATTTTCAATTAAATTCCTTCTTATTTGAATAATTCTTCAATAAATGACAGCACTTTTTAAACATTTCTCTACTTAATATATGTATTTTTAAGTAAGTGGTCAATCAATAGAACATGTTTTGTCGGGATTGGCAAATAAAGCGTCCGTTTATATAAAAATTATATGTTTATAAATATACATATATATATTTAAGTTTATAGGTGTATGTATGTGCATTTATTTAAAGTCCGACTGATTTTCTGTTGTTTTCATTTTCTTTAAAAGAAGTTTACGTACTTCAGAAAATCACCAATCCCATAAAGTAATATAGAAAAAGCAGTTCATACATTAGAACTGGTTTTTCATTATTGAGAACTCTTCACGTATTGTCCAGTATTTGCAGCGGACACGTCTCGAACCGTGGCAAATTCTGGATAGTACGTGAAGAGTTCCCAATAAGGACGAAACCGGTCTACTGGTAAACAGCCTTTTCTACTGTATACAATGCTTAATTTATACTGTATATATATATATATATATATATATATATATATATATATATATATATATATATATGATTTAAAACAGGCGTTTAAGTTACAATGTTCTATCATTCGAGTAATTAATTGTTTGGTCGATTGTCCTACGTAAGTTGATCGACCCGGCGGTTAATTACTCGATTTAGAGAAAATAAGTATATATATATATATATATATATATATATATATATATATATAATTGATTTGGTGTTTGTGTCAAGATCTCAAACTTGATTTAAATAATTGTAGCCACCGCACGGGACAACAAATGTACTTTTAATTATCTAAATGTTTCTTATTAATTAAACATAATTGTGATTTGGTATGTTGGTAAGCTAATGGTAACATTTGCGCGTATATCTGTATAATGTCGCATTTGCAATCTTCAATGAAAATTTGCTCATTTTTAAGGAGTTTATAAAAAAATACGTTTTTTTAATAAAAATTCATTCTTCGTAGATATCAATAGATAGACTACACAATCAGCATTTCGAGTCACTTATTTTAAGCAACGAATTGTGTACCTCCAATTGTGAAACTAGCCTCCAGCACCGAAATCATGCTTCTTCACTTGATGCTGTTTCTATGGATCCACTTGTTTTGCAACGGTAATTTCATTTGCGGGAGTTCTTCTGGAGAGGTTGGAACTTACGACTTCTCCACAAGTGGGCAGAAAATTCAACATGTAGGCTCAGAAGATAAAACGCTATACCGGAATGAGAAAAATTCAACCGGGTTGAAACATCCGTTGGTTAGCATTAAAGCGACTGATGCTAAGTCAGTCAGTTTAGCTTTTAGAATAAGAACTAAGAAAAATGCAGAGCAGAGAAAGTTATCAAGGATCCGTAGATGGCAATCAAATCGACCTCCGAGACAGACGGGTATGGCGCCAGCTAACATTAACAAAAATGAGCAAACGCCAACGCAATTGAACCAACAACAACAACAACAACAACAAAAAACTCAACAACAACAACAACAGCAGCAACAGCAACAACAACAACAGCATAAACAACAGAAGCAACACCAACAGTCGCAGAACACGGCATCTGCAGCCGCCGTGGCTGCTCTCGTGAACATGCGGCCCGAGTCCGTTCTAGAGTTGGACGACGAAAACAAACGACCGGCACGATGCGAAACGCTGGAGATTGTCAGATGTCGCGAACTTGGCTACAACCTGACGTATATGCCGAATTTTCTCAACCACGAATCACAAGCCGAGGCCGATCAAAAGGTAAGTATTTCTGGAGTTACACAGAATAGTGATAGAAACACCAATCGCATTATACATACATTTGTCAACCTACATTAAGCAGTGGATAAGGTAGCAGAGAAAACTCCTCCAATGGACAGATTTCGTCATTTTAGGCGGATTTTCAAATAGTGTCCACAATTTGGACGCGGATAGTGCTGTATAGTTGGTGTGGGGCGTCGTCTGGTCCATGTGATCAGCATTCGGCATTCACGAAGCGCCAGGAGTATTTGGATGACACCTTTCTATTCATGCGAACTTTCCTCGCCATCCTCGTTCTTTATTTTTGCACTTGCAACATTTTTTGCACATCTCAAGTATGCGTGGTAAAGGCTGTAACAGTAGTATTTAGAGCAGATGTGCGCAATTTAGTTAAAAACAAGTACTTTTTTAGCGGACACACAATTTCGAGACAACTTTTTAATGATTAATTAATATTAAATTATTTGTGTGACTGTTTACGGCGCGTTTGCTTATTTTATCACTTATTATTCAACAGCTGTTTTTAATTTCATCAAATATTCCACATTTGGTGAATTAATTTAAAATGAAACGACTGTGACGATATAAGTGGTCACTTTTACCACCTGTATATTTGTATCCGCAATGTATAAAGAATGCACGCTCAAGGTATTTCACTTTTATCGAAACTTGGGCTTTATTCTGTGATTCTTATCATGAGAAACCAATAGACATCGTTTTCCTTAATGCGAAGAAACTGAAATTTTTTCTACAGAAATTCAAAATCCACGACAAAGAACTACGTCGGGCGACGTCTGCTACCGGTCCGCCATCACTTTCGAACTCACACTCAAATTCGTCTTCCGAAACCATCCTACCCCGCATTGATCCTCGGACCCTTCATGGATTGTACTCCAGCTGATCCTGTCTAGTCAAATGGAATCTCTCATTTTCACCAGATTGAACCATCATGAAGTTGATGAAAGCACTTCTCTTCCTCAATTCCTCGCTCCCCTGTGGTTAAATACTTTGCTAGCCACAATTTCATTCATCACCACATATCCTACCTTTGATTTGTTATTTCATTGGTTGGGCCTGTTGGTCTTTGTTGCCAAATAAATTTATTATTATTATTATTATTATTATTATTATTATTATTATTATTATTATTATTATAAAACCTATAACTATTATTAGAGTGCATGATACGGTAATTATTCATAATCTGGAAGTATCACAGATTAATTGCAAATGTCTGTCACTCCCCAATACATAATATGCGAAAAATTACTGTCAGATAATTAAACATTTAACTTATATTTATATCGAATTCAATGAATAAAAATATTTAAATCAAATTTTTAAGGTTTGACAATTGATAATCTTTGATGGGCTAAATAGCATAGACTTTATATTTATGCAAACTAATATACTTTTTGGTAACAGCGTCTTAATGTTTTGAACGTTTTCATGAGCAACCGGAATTATTTGTAGGAAGTGGAATGACTAGAATAAATATTGTGGCAATGACTATGTGCACAGAATCAACTGCTTCATGTTTAGGAAGGAAATGTGTAGAGAAATTAAGTGTATTCTAATGATAAATCCACCGTCTGTTACGGTTGCTTTATAAATTTTATCTCCCATCTCAAACCAAAATTGCTCCTAAGTAACCGGGATGAAAGCCTTCTTAGCGATTCAGCTGCATATCAAATTCCATTCAGGAACTGTAGTCTTAGTGTTGTGTGTGAGACCATGGGCCCATTTCATCTTCGCAAAAAAGCATCAAACGGCACGTAATTGTAGTCACGTGAATAGATCTGACCTTGTCCACAACTCAAGTGGGACTGATGAATTTATTAAGTGAAGAAGTTGTTGGATAATTTTGATAAGTAATCTCAGAAGAATAACCAGATTAGTAGTGGAATTGATTAAGATCTAATCTAGAATATATATTACGCATTTAACGCCCGCAGACATTTCTCGAAGTCAGATAAGAATTATAACTTACATTTTGTCAGTATAAACTAAGAATTCTATAGTGTAGAACAGGCAATTCATCTAGTAGACCGCTGTCGTCCTTATTGGAATATCATCATGTACTGCACAAAATTTGTCGCGGATCGGGCTGGAACCTGGGCACGTCTGCTTCGGAATCTGGTGCTCTAACCACTGAGCCAGCCTGAGCCACTGTGCGGCAGTTTCACATTTACAAGTATTAGACTCTAAATCAGAAACTGCCATAGTCGCTTTACAAAGGGCCAGGCTTCATATTTAAAATAAATATTTTTTATTTTATCATACTTTGGGAGAGATAAAGATATTAAATATTCGTATGTATAATAATATTTACTTTTATCGTGGCGCATGAGGATTGTACTTTATTTGTTATTGTATTTGGAGCACATTAATAATTTAGATATTTTTGTCATAAACATGCTGATATAATTCGACGAATACTCTTTATTTTGATTGCCTTATTTAAGTGGTTTGCTCTTTTAATCCTCATATATATTTAGTTTTGAAAGTATATTAATTCAATATCTTCATATAAACATATATACATACGTTTGTCAGGGTAGCTCAGTGGTTAGAGCACCATATTCCGAAGCAGACGTGCCCGGGTTCGAGCCCTGACCACGAGAATTCTGGGCATTGCATGATGAGTTCCCTATAAGGACGAAACCGATCTAATTGATGAATGTGCTTTTCTACACTACACCATTTTCAGTTTAGATTGATAAATATGTGGACATAGTGGGACACGTATTTATTTCAAGATCGCAACTTTGATTAAAGGAATTATTATCACTGCTCGTGCAATCAATATTCGTTTAATTATATAAGTGAATCAATCAATTTCTACAAGATTATATATTTTTCGACGAAAGAGTTATCGCACACTCAACGACAATTTTACTTGATATTTATTAATTTAAATTTAGATCGTAATATGGTATTTCGACTGTAAAAATGAGACACACGTGTACATGAAACTATACCTTTCATTCATGCTGACTTTAGTTTATCTTTCGGGTACAATGCTAACTAATATGTCATTATATGAAAAATGCCTAATGCGCAACTGAATATATATCATTTTTGCTCAAGAAGTAATATATTGCTGATATATATATATATATATATATATATATATATATATATATATATATATATATATATTTGAATGATGTCATCATTTCGAAAAAATTATAACTGATGTTGATTAAGGCTAGAGTATATTTTTCATTTTCGGTAAATTTAGCCTATCTTGAAATTCTTGTGATAGTACACTAAATGGTATTGATGTGTTGAAAACCGTTGTGTTGGCACACATTACTTGCTGGCTATATATTATCTTTAATGAGTTGACATTGAAATGACATTTCCAAAGTATTCATACGAAATTGGCTCCTGTATCGATTGAATGAAAATTCGTATAGAGATTGTATTGTATCATTTTTCCCCAGTACTCGACCTTATATATAGTGAGTATAGGGCGTATTTCCGGATACTACTGATGAGTCGTCTGTAAGCACGTAACGCCGTGTACATGAGGTTATACCTTTGGTTCACGCTGAAATTGCAATATACTGCTGTCTTATTTGAATTAATTTATTAAGGTACGCTATGCCTAATACACAGTTGCATATATATATATATATATATATATATATATATATATATATATATATATATATATACAACGCAAATATTTGATTCGTATACGTTTATTGTTCATAGCTGACAACTTTCAATCGTTATTTATTTAAATCAAGATTGCGTTCTTGAAATATATACCTGATCCGTTATGTATATACATTTGTTTTATAAACTAAGCATTTTGTATTGTAGAAATGGCGTTTTACACAGCAGACCGGTTTTTTCCTTATTAGGAACTCTTCACGTAATGTCCAGAGTTTGTCGAGGACCTGCTCAAACCTGGGCACGTCTGCTTCTGAAGATATTGAATTGACCACTGATTCACACTGTCGCAAACTACAAACACTTTTCAGTTATATACAAAATAATGTTTTTTTGGTTCGCTTTTCCTTTTATGTGGAGCCTATTTGGCAATTCCTTAAACCTAATGTTCCAACCACCTACCCAAAATCCCTCATTATAAACAGATTCGGCGCTACCTGTGGAAGAGTTATTTAATTGTACATTAATATAAATAAACGAACAGTTGTTGCGCGGGCAGTTATAAGAGTTACATAAATCATGGATGTGATCTTGATTCGAAAACCTGTCGCATTAAGTTGCATATATATATATATATACATGTATATTTCTCAGAAACGACCAATGTATAACTCGTATAATTTCCATATTTTTTAAATATTTTTGAGAGCTGGTAGTTTTATATCTAAAGTTTTTGGAGCTTAACTGAGTTAAAATGAAGAAATATGTCATATTTTGATATAAGCGCAGTTTTTATACATCATAAAAAACAATACTTGATGTCAGGCACATATTTTAATTATCACCACTCTTTATATCACAACTATGGAAACAAAATAATATAAACATGTTAAGTCGTCTTTCTACCATTAAAACACACTTGTGTTTATATTACTTAGGATAGAATGAAATCAGTTAGCACATTTGTACATGATCTATTCCTATCACTGCAATCATTCAAAAAAATCATTTCCATTGTGACTACAGTCAGATGAATGAAGATCTTTTTCATAATAGCATGTAGATTACTACCACGTTTGATTGTAACCAGCCTCGAGATAGTCAATTTTTTCTAACAAGCTTTTTTGTCTACTTCAATTCGTTGCCAAAATTGACAACTTTCAATTCGTGATCAATTAAACAATATGGCTGGTATACTTTTTTGAAACAATCTATTTTCTTCGTCTTGTGGCTGGTTATCAATAGGCAAATATACTTTTTCCACAGAGATTGATTTTCATTGTCAATATGCCAGAACAAAAAAGACAATATATATGAATGATGATCAACGGCACGCGAACGTTATAATTTGAAATATATATGATTTTTGTACAATAGAAAAAAATTTTTTTTGAGTATGTATATATATATATATATATATATATATATGGATAATTAAACGATAAAAAGTACTCTTTTCGTGACTTTATCCAAAGCATGCTATAGTTTGTCTACAAATATTGGAACTAAAAGCAATATGCCATTATTGAAAGACTTGCCTCCAATAGTGCAATGAACTACTTATAGACTAGTATTCAACGAATTTTCAATATATGGTTAAAACAATCATTCTCATTGATATATCACTGAGCTTAATTATACTTATCGTCTAATCAGCGTAAACAAGTTCATTTTCTTATCCGATACGCTAAGTTTTTCTGCTAAAAGTCTCATCTGACTTTGATTCCGCATATGTTGAAAATACACGCTTATTTATGCAAATAAGATTGTAAAAACTTTTTTGACAAAGTAATCAAACATTTCTCCACTATCAAGCCTGGAGAATATGAATGTTTATCTGTCATTCATGTTTATTCTGCTTTGCCTCATCAAAGCTATCACCTGTACAACTTTTTTTAGTTATTCAGCTTGTTGTACTCTTTGTTTGTGCTTTTTCATGCGAGAGTAGCTCTGGATACTTTTCGCCATCTCGCAAAAGCTTGTGCACTTTATCTCTCTTACTAAAGCATACGTACGCATACACACACAATCATAAATAATAGCATACCAACATACATACAAAATATCCCTCAATCTCTCCGCCACTTCTTTAGGTTAGATGACGTTCAGTCGAGGCAGCTCATCCTACTGTACACATGAGACCTTGTTGTACGGAGATAAATCGATAAATTTAGAATCTGGCTCAATTCTGTCACTCATAATTTTATCAGTTTTTATTTTTTCTGTGCGCGCTTGTATTAACGAATTGGTTGCTACGAATTTTACATAACTTCGGTTGTTCTGTTGTTCCCATATTGCATAGAGTACTGTTATGTTTAAATTTAAATGATTTCTTGTTTTCTTAGAGGAGAAACTATTTTTCAATTGTTTTTGGACTAATACACATGCCAACACCATTTGATTGTAATTTCACGACACAAACTTTGAAGATTCAATTAGGCAAGTGGGTTAACGAACCGATATTTGGGCTTTCAATTCTGATGGTTTACCAGTTCGAGGATGAATTTACCTGATAGTTGGTTTACTTTTTAAACTATGTGCATTTTTCGAATGAGCTATATGCTCAAAGTTTGCAAATATGCCGTACTTCTGCAAATTACTTAGTTAATAAAATACACATGAGCAACAAGTTACCTTAAAGTGTCCGATTCAATATTAGTGCACGCCTTATATATTTGACTTGTATTGATTTTTCAAATATCTCGAATTGAATTCATTCTTACAAATAAACTGTCTGATATTGTGTGAATTAAACTAAAAATGTCTTCGGCTATGCACAAATTTCAAAAAGCAAATTAACTGATTTATCTGATCTATCTTTTGACTAACACAGGAAACTTTCTAATCAGTTTCTTCGATGGAAACAAAATTGATGAAGAGTAACTTATTTTGCCGGAAATTGCGCATTATAATAACTATACTGTATTAGACATAGCCAATCTATTTACAAGTTTGTGAAAAGAGGGAAAACCGTGCTATCGCCAACAAAGTGGAGGTTTACTCCCATGCGTACATTTATTTGGTGCATGTTTGCGACTCATCTCGTTAGAGCCAGTAATTAAGTGGTCATTCTTTTGCGCGGGTGCTGATAACAATTATTTAAATCGAGGTTGCGATCTTGATAAAAGCACTAATTTCAATATGTATAGACATTAACCAATTCAAAGTAAGCATTGGGCAATTGTCCACATATTTATCGCTATAAATTAATTATTGTATACTGTGGAAAAGGCAATTCGTCCAATATACAAGCTTCTTACTTATTGTGAACTCTTCACGTACTGTCCAGAATTTACCGCTGACAAGCCTCGAATCTGGGAACGTCTGCTTCAGAATCTGTGAATCTAAACACTGGCCATCCTGTCCTATTAGGGGATTGGTAAAAAAATGTGATATAGTTAGGCGATGCAATCTCCTATATGTATGAGTATTACAGCAATAGTAGATTCAGCTTCATATAAATTAATTATCAATGCAAATTTGAAGCCAATTCCCTATTTATAATATGTAGCTCGCCTATAAAGCTTAATGCTACAATGATTATTTAGAATAGCTGAATTTCACCAAAATTGAGAATGAAAATAATTTTGAACAAAGGCAACACTAAGAAGTCTTGAGCGACTTTTGTTACCATATGTTCGTAGTATTCATGCCATTCAATTAGACATGTCAAGTGTTTATATCAAGTTCGCAACCTTGACTAAAGTAAATTTTATCACCGCCCGCGCAAACAATGTTCGTTTAATTAGACATGTTATGGTCGTAAATCTTGGTTGTGCAGAATTATTATATATGCAACGATGTATTAGGTATTCTTACGTAGTAACAAAGTTAGATCAAATACTACAAAACTTGTATACAAAATCGTCATGAACAAAAGGTGTCATTGCATATATAAATATATATATATGCGTTTCGGGTTCAATTCCACTATACAGTTAATTCATAAATGCTGGGTATAATAGCTAAGGTGTTAAATTTCCGCAGCTAAAAATAATATTTCATCATCGTACCTAATTTGCTTATTTATATTTTGATTGACTTCTTCTGAATCGGGCTCATTTTTATTAGATAACCAAGCATTCTGTATTAAGACAAATCAGGATGAAATAATTTTACACTTTATTAATGTTTTTTCGGCACTAAAATTCTTTTAAGTTCGTGTGCTGCTACCACAGAATCTCTTAAATAAGCAATGGTTGCGCAAGTGGTGATAAAAACTTTCTAAATCAAGATATATAAACTCCAGTCATATTATCTACATTCATTTGTCAGTATAAACCAAACATTGTGTAATGTAGGAAGGGAAATTCATCCAATAGACCGGGTTCGTCCTCATTGAGAATTCTACCAATATTGTCCAGAATTTGTCACACAGCTCTCGAATCTGGGTACGACTGCTTCGGTGTCTTTTGATTTATTAACTAAACCACACCGTGGCATGTATATCATCATTCATTCCACTTAGCTGAATTATATATGGCACTAAAGCTTTTGAATCGTTATAATATATCTAAAATTCGTTTCTGTAGCAGAATTTTAAAGCACTGTGTCTATGATAAACTGAACTTACATGTCTAAACGCTACCATCAATTATTGGTTTATTTCAAAACGAGAATTATAATCTGTGCCTGATTTCATACGCTCTCCATGAATAATTTTTTATTTTGTCTGTGTAATTGTTTTACTACTTCGGGGTAATTTAAGCTGCTCAATTCGACTATGCCAATGATCTTTTTATTTCGTCTTGATAATGTACAGAAATCCGAGCAAAGATGGAGACAGGTAACTGTCGCTGCACTGTGTTTAATGTAGGCGTATTATTCCTGCCATAATACACATGTAACTTTGTCAGTAGAAAGCAAGCATTGTATAATTTACAAATGGCAATCCATCTAGTAAGTATGTATTAGGTGTTGCGAACCTAGTAACAAATTAGTTCAGTTGTGACCAGAAGGATAAACGGGCAGCATGAACGGAAAGTATAATCTCATGCACATTCGTTTCGTGCTTACTGGCGACTCATCAGTAGGAGCCGGTATTACGCCCTTTAACCACTATATATTTGGTCAAAGAATATGGAATAATAGGACGACAAACAGTATTTAACTGTAATCCATCTAGTAGACAGGTTTTTTCCAGAATTTGGCGTTCCCAAAAAGGACGAAACCGGTCTTCTGGAAAAATGACCTTTAAGCACTTTTATACAATGCTTATTTTATACTGATATATGTATATATACATATATATATATATAGTATATAATGAAACTGGTCTTCATATCAAGATCGAAACCTTGACTTAAACAATAGTTAGAACAGCCCGCGCAATATATATTCGTTTAATTATGCCCAAAGTTGTTACCTAATAATCTTTCTTTCAAACAATGTTATCAAAAATAATACGATCGATTTTTCATTCATGTAAGTAGATTATCTACTGGTACCTAATGTACAGAGGTTTGATCTAATTTATGTGTGTATGAATGTATTTATATAAGCATGTATGTTATAAATGTATGCATTCATGTATATAGAAAAATCAATGCACATACGTACGTATGCGTGTATGTATGTATGTATGCCGGCATATATGTATTTATAAATATATGTGTATGTATTTGTGAATTTATTTATGTATGTATTTAGTTAGGTATTTATGTACCTGTTTGCACATGTATGTATGTAAATATGTATGTGCGCTTATATTTATTTACGTATGGATGAATATATACATACATATATATATATATATGTATATATATATATATATTGTATGTTTGTATGTTTGTATGTTTGTATGTTTGTATGTTTGTATGTTTGTATGTTTGTATGTTTGTATGTTTGTATGTTTGTATGTTTGTATGTTTGTATGTTTGTATGTTTGTATGTTTGTATGTTTGTATGTTTGTATGTTTGTATGTTTGTATGTTTGTATGTTTGTATGTTTGTATGTTTGTATGTTTGTATGTTTGTATGTTTGTATGTTTGTATGTTTGTATGTTTGTATGTTTGTATGTTTGTATGTTTGAATGTTTGTATGTTTGTTTGTTTGTATGTTTGTTTGTTTATATGTAACAAAGCATGCAGGTAAGTGTGAATTTATGTGTTTTTGTATTCTCGTACTTACGACTGTATATAGATTTGTATATATGTATATTTCTATCGTATTTATAGCTGTATATTTGCATATATATATATATATATATATATATATATATATAAGTATGAAAGTATGTGTGTATGTATTGTGTATGTAATTAAGCTTGTATGTATGAAGCACAGAGTAAATTTCTGCCTGTATGTTTGGACTTTGCAAAAATGTTAACAGATGGAAAAAACAGAAATTATAGTTCTTGTGTGGACGGTCGTGTACGACATAGGAAGTGACAAATTTTAAAACTAATCTATCCATCATTACCAATCAGCCGTCATTTTTACAATGATATACTGGTGTTTATTATCGTATGATTGTCTGGGCGTTTTTTATGCCAACTTCCCTGTTAGCCACAGTCTTACATCTGCTATTTATGTAAAAAATAATTAACGTGAGGTGATTTGATGGATTGCAATTTTTTAAATCTGAAGACACGCGACTTATCTTCTTGCTTGAAATGTAGCTTCATGAAACTTATCCAAACAAATTTATGCTGTTTTCATGTTGAAAAAAAACAAATTTTAATATTATTAATTATAAGAATCAATGATTAACAGAATTTCATTCACAATCCACCAAAAGTACTTGATGTATATTTTCATAGAAAATTTTTACTTTAGAGCTTCTACCTCAACATTCATCAACAAAAATTGTATCCACGCCTAAAGCAATTTGACTTTCTATTAAAAGTATTACCTTCCAAATAATTACTCTATCCATCGCGCTATATTTCAATTTATTTGTCATGCTTAAAACTATGTATCTATTTATTTATTTATCTATGTATTCATCTATTCACCCATCTTTCAATATATCTATGTATAAGTACCTGTTCGCCCACTTATACATAACTGTATATCTAACGATCTATCTATATATTTCTATATATTTATCTCTCAATCAATGTGTTACATTATATATATTTTTATCTTTTATTTTTGTTCGGCCTATGGCATAACTATACATAAAAATCAATTTTATCGGAAATTAATTTTATTCAATTTTCCGTTTCATAATTTATCTGTAATTGATCTATTTTCTATCAATCGGCTTATTTGCTTATCTCTCTTATTCATATTTACTGCTTTTTGAGATTTTTCTTGACTCTCTCTCTCTCTCTATATATATATATATATATATATATCATTTTTCAAATTTCCATTAATTCATTTCTGACGTTTATTCCTTCGTGTAGTTTGCATTAATATGCTTCTTTCTCACACTTATTATATATTTTAACTGCTTGAAAGTTGTCTTTTTCTATGGAAAAGCTCTCTTCCATCCTGTATTATATATATTCAGCAATATTTATGGATGCAAAATTTAGCAAATTGTTAATTGATAATGATCCAACTGCTAAAAATTTATAGAAGCTTTTAAATCTGGAAGTTGGTTCCCAATTAATTTATTTTAAAGCGTCATACTTATATGAAATTTCGACTTTATACTTCTTATATAATCACAATTATAACTTTTAGGTAACACGATTTTTTACAGTATTAGATTCCCACGTAAGGATAAACCAACCACATATGAGTCATGGAATGCTATTCGTAATGCTACAAGGTTGCACGGACGGTGATAACAATTATTATAATCAACATTGCGATCTTGATATAAGCACCTCACCCATTAATTAATTACATATTTCAAGATCGCAAACTTGATTATAATAAAAAAGACTGATATTATTTCAGATAAATTGGCCAATCTTGTTTCAAATCACCTTCTCGTCCCTTATAAAATTAAAGATGATAAACCGTTAATGTTCTCATGGATTACAAATTACCATGTTTTGGGTTGACCTCCATATCGACATCGTAAAAATGTGCATGGATCTGAAGTGGGAGTTTAAATCACGAGCTTTTCATTAATTGTTCTAAAAACGCGTTAAAACTAGCATAAGGTGTGCTTGGTAAGATACCTCGAGATTTGTTCTCGTATGAAATATTATTGAAAAACCGTTGTTGCGTAATAAATTACTACCGCGATCTCCTACAAGTAACCATGGACCAATAATTGTAATTTTCCAGTATTGAAATGCTTCGCTGAATTGTCGTAAATTTCTTGATAGCGAATTATTGGTTGCGGGGAAGGGGTTAGTACTATCAAAATTGAAGATTCATATTGAAATGAACATCCTGAATCAGATTCCTTTGTAGCCTTCTTGAAAATATATTGTGGACATGGGTTCAATGTGTTCTCTATATATGGTGTATATTTAAAATATTCGTACTTGTTTTAGCGTACACATTCTATGATTCTTAATTTTCCGATTCTACTAGAAACCCTGCGATAGTTTTTAGTTTTTTTACAACGCTAGAAATTTTAGCATATAGTGCCAAAACAAGGTGGATATATGAAGAGTAATATTTGTAACTAGAGCGTGCAAACGTTGTAATACGAGACGATTATTTTAAACTCTCCTCTAACAAAATATAATCGCCATAAAATTTTAATTTTAATAAGTTGCTTATTCGTTTAAATCAAGTTGGCGAGCTTGAAGTAAAAACCAATCCCGTCGCACAACATATCGAAACCAACGTCAGTCACATTAAAAACTGTGTTTTAAGAAGTCAAATGTAACTTCATGTATATATTATGGATATTGAATGATGAATTATATATCATCTAGACGGTAAAGCCAAGTAGGTAGTAAAATTTGCTCAGAGCTCACTGGTTACATGTTATGAGGCACGGATTCATTCTGGATTATCTCAAGCGAAGTAGACCATGCGGGTGACAATTCGGTTATTTAATATGAAATAAAGATTAAATAAATTATAGGATAGTTGAAAGCGCTTAAGTATGTGGTGTTGAGCATCTGGTGTCAATTTTTGTTAAGATGGGGATCGAAGGATTTGCCAAAATCAGCACTTTTATATACACGTGTTGTGTTTACTGACAACTCATCTATGACAGTCGTCACAACGCCTAAAATCAACTAAGTATTTGGTCGAGAGATGGGTGATAATTGGCCAATTGAACAATTAAAATTAAATACGAAATCTGCTATTGTGGTATATTTGATAGCACTCGTATGTCGGAAAAAATCTAGATTCCTTTACATTTCCAGATGCACAGTCTATTTTTCTAATTGATTGATGGGTTCTCACTTGTCTTTCTACTCTGCAGCCATTCACAATTAGTTTTCCCGAAATTTTTCGTGAACCAAATTTTTCTGAACTTCTTCCAAATTTTCTTGATTGAAACTATACTCACAGAAAAGGCAGCTTATTTCAAACAAGTGTGAGTATGGTGTTTAGTCTGAAAATGGGAACGGATATGATGTCCAGAAAATTTAGATAACAATTGTAAAGGATTGGTTCACGAAAAATTTTATAAAACCTAATTGTGGACGGCATCAGAGTGACAGGATCAGTGGGAACACACCGGTCAAGTATCAAGACAATTAGTACGCCTGAAAATGTGTGGGTATCAAGATTTTGCCGACCTACAAGTGTTATCAATTATCTTGCAACAATAAGTTACGTATTAAAAATCAATGATGACAGCACCGCGCAAAAATCCTCTTATACATTAAAATTGGACAAATGGGCAGTTGATCAATTTGATCGTGCGTACGTCAGAGCATTCTAGCTAGATGGAAGTCAACTTCGTTTGGTCTTTAGAAATGCAACGTGGTGCAAATTTTATAATACGTAATGACATAAATGCTACAATTATTATGTAGCAAATGTGTTTGTCTACGATCTGGGTTATTATTTATATCGCCACTCGTGCATACGAAATAGGTCTAGCATATGGAGTCACGTCAGAAACTTTTTGTAAGTTTTAGATTTTTAATAATTTACTAGAAGTCAGTTACGAAGTGAATTTTTTGCCTTTTTTGTGAGGAACTTAATTACGTAATCTTGTTTATTTGAATTTTAAACACTTCCATTGTCAAATCAATGTTGCGGTCTTGCTATAAGCACCTGACCCGTTAAATACTTACATATGCCAGTATAAACTAAGAATTGTATAGTTTAGAAACGGCAATTTATCATTTACTGCCCAGAAATGGCTGCGGACATGGCTCAAACCAGGGTACGTCTGCTTCGAATCTGGTGCTCTAACCACTGAGCCACCCTGCCGCACGCTACTCCAAGTTATATACTAATTAATGTAACTTTATGATTCTATTATTCCTTTAGGTGGAGCTCATATGGCATCCAATTAGCCCATAGTGTCAACTAACCATCACAAATCTGTCATTACTGAACAGACACCACACTACATGGGGAAGTGGTATTGAAATGAACATTTATATGATTAAACGAACATCGTTTGCGCAGGCGGTGATTAAAATTTTTATTATCAAGATCGCGGTCTTCATATAAGCATCTGACTCGTTAATTACTTACATACGTTAGTATAAACTAAGAATTGTATAGTGTAGAAAAGGCAATTCATCCAGTAGACCGGTTTCGTCTTTATTGAGAATTCATCTCATATTGGCCAGAATTTGCCGCGGACAGGCCTAATTGGATGCCATATGAGCTCCACCTAAAGGAAAAAGAGACTAACCAATTTATATTAGTTAGTATATAACTGAAAATTGTGTGCAGTGTAGTGTGCGGCAGGGTGGCTCAGTGTTTAGGGCACAAGAATCCCAAGTAGTCGTTTCCAGGTTCAAACACTGTCCGTGTCAATTTCTGACCAGTACATGATGAGTTCCCAATAAGTACGAAACCGGTCTTTTTGCTGAATTACCTTTTCTACACTATAAAATGTTTAGTTTATACTGACATATGTTATCAATTATCTAGTCAGGTGCCTATATCAAGTCGCAACCTTGATTATAATAATCGTTATCATCGCCCACGCAACCAATGTTCGTTTAATTATAGAAATCAGTTTTCATTTAAATCCAATCTAACCAAAATTAGTATTTAAAATTGCATTGTTGAATACGTTTTTTTTTCTCGGGATGTACGTCATTTCTAAAATAATGTTGGCCTACACGTAATAAATTCAATCCCTTATTCTGATCGACCACACGTATAGTATTGCAATACTGTCGCTAGCCATTAACAAAAATTTGTAATAATTATGTGATCTTGGTTACGAATGATTAATATATTTCTATGATGAAACTGACCTATTTTCTAACATTACCTCAACAATTATACATTGAGTGGACAGTGTAATACCGATTACTACGAAGATAACGCAGATCTGATAATTCATATCTTATATATATGCATTATGTTCTGATGCTCGTTTGTCAGTTTGCCATCTGGCGACTTATGATGAACACAGAAAGTCGAAAAATGACGGTAGGTGCGACTAAGCTCAGTTTTGCTATTTTGTGGGAGTGTATGAATATAAATAGCAGTGCTTAAAATTAGGTTTATAAACAAATGTTGTCCTCAATCGTGCAATCATTTATTGATCATTTTTATAATTAATAAACATGTTCGTTTGTAAACACATGGAAAGTGATCAGCCGATGATTCCAGTCTGGTGCAGTGTGTATGTGATTTCTAGAGATAAAAGGTTTATTTGTGTTTTTTTTCAAATCTTGTATATATATATATATATATATATATATATATATATATATATATATGTATATATATATATATGAATCGCGGTCTGATCCTCATTATTCAGTTTTCCGTCGTGCTCTAATGCGTTTCATGTAACGGTGTAAAACGTAAGTACATTCGATTGCGATAGTTTTGCTCTGTTTTGCGACAGGCTGAATAGAATGAGATTGGTGTCTATCCAAAGTTGCATACTCGAGATGAAGAATTTTTATCACTACCTGGACAATCATTGACCGTTCAATTGACGATCGCCTAGTAGTACATAAGAGATAGTGCCAGAGGGTCCACAAATTTCGTTTCTTTTGACTTTAGAACAATCTTGCGTTCCAATAAAATCTAAAATGTCACTAAATTCAGCATGATTTATATTTTTTTTGAAATTTTTAATAAATTTATCATAGAGTTGTATGCCAATCATTTTTTAGTCCTTCATAATTTCCTCGCAATTAGAGGCCAAGTTATAGAAGTCTTCTGTAGTTTAGCGTAAATAAATACTCATAGCGATGAAAATGTTGTGTGTATTTTCCAAAATTGCATATTATCTTGCACTACTCATCTCATAACCAATTGTTTAAAATGTCTAAATAAGTTGATGTCACGCAAACCCTTGAAGCATCGTTTGTATCTTATGCTTGCAGATAGAAATTGATTGATATTTCTCAAATTTAATTCTTCTTCAGTGTATTATTTGTTTCTTAAATCTATTAGAAGTATTAGTGTTATGATTATTATTAGACGCGTTTATTATAATTTGCAATACCTTTGGAAATGTAATAATAATAATAATAATAATAATAATAATAATAATAATAATAATAATAATGATATTGTTATCATTATTGTTTATTATTATAAAGAATACTATTAATGTTATTCTTATTACTATTTTTATTGATGTTGTTGTTGATAAGGATGATGATGATGATGATGATGATGATGATGATTTTTATTTTTCTTCCTATTATTAATAATATTATTATTATATTTATAATTCCCACCGTTTCCAACGTTTCAAATTAGATTTCCTCAAATGAAGAATTTAACATCTAAATAGATAGAATATCAAATGTAAAGCCGAAAATTCTTAGCAATGTAAACCGAGAAGTGAGTTTAATCGCCATTAAACGCATCGTTGTATGCATCCTTATCTTCGGCTTAAGACAAGTTGCCCTATGAAGGGAAGGCTAAAGCCTAGAAAAGGTATTGTCTGTGAAACTAAGAGTCTTTGAAGAATGATTCCTGCGAACTTCTACTGGATTGAAATTAACTACGTGGCTTTCATTCCAATCGCCTACGTTGTATGTTCACGTACAACGCCAGGGGCATTCGTTTGTTTCATAAAAGTTACGAAATATTTTAATCGTATATTTTCAGTTAATGTATATAATGGATGTGCGCGTAAAGTAAGCCTCCACATTCAATATATTTGCCAGTTTTTTGTTTATTCGACTAATTAATTAAGCTTACTAATTTGGCGATTCTGTCTTATAAATATGATCGCCAATCGCACTTGCATATTCTGTGACCCATCTAAGATAGCTTCCTCTACGGTGCCACAATTTTAGACTGATTATCAAGCTTTCTAATATTTATAACATACTCATGGCTTTCAAAATGTTAATAGGATAGGTTTACAGTAGGTCTCTTTCGTTCACCTTGTACTTGCAATGATTTCCAGTTTTTAATTATATCTATACAAGCAATCCAGCTTGATAGTTTATGAGAACTTCAAAATATTGGTAAGCCCAGAGTATAAACATTACGATCATCGTTGACCACAAATTTAAATGCTAATTCGTTTGGATATACAACTTAAAAGGTATTGCGTTTGCGTAATGTTGTCGTTGCTCGAATTTATACCGAAATTGACTGATGCGGGAAAAATTATAACACTCGTAGGTCGGTAAAATATTGATTATTTTACATATCAAGGTGCACAGCTTGTTTTTTAATTGATTGATGGGTTCTCACTGGTCCCGTGACTCTGAAGCCGTCCTTATACTGCTTGTCCAATTGGGATAAATTGAAGTCAAATATAAGTGCACCGGAGGTTTGAAATCGAAAGTATAGTCTTTGCATATCCTAAATACGTTTAGAGCGATTCACCTCCGTGATTATTTGGCACAATATTGATATAAACCAAGATTATGAAAGTTTCAGAAAGGACGTGATGTCCAGCGTCACATTAAAACTTAACAATTTAGAACAAAATAATTTCATACATTAATTTGGAAACATATTAACAATCGATGATTGGTAACAATTCTTTAAATCAAGTTTGCGAGCTTGAAGTAAACATCAATTCCATTGTATTTAACCAGTCGTCGAACAACATAGCGAAAAGAGATTTTTAAAGAAAGGTTTTGCACGCCTTGAAACTGATTAATTACCTGGAAGTTTTTTTATAGTTCTGTCCCCATTTTTATATCAAACATTTTGGGGTACGGTGCCGGACTCTTTTGACAACGGTAAGCTTATCACTGCAAAAAATCTGACAATTGTTAATTCACTAATTAATTCAACCTGCCCCACTAGTGTGTGGCAGGATGGCTCAGTGGTTAGAGCACCAGATACCGAAGCAGACCTGTCCAGGTTCGAATCATGTCCGCGGCAAATACTGGCCAGATCGGGATGAGTTGCCAATAAGGACGAAACCTGTCTACTGAATTAATTGCCTTTTCTGCACTGTGAAATACTTAGTTGATACGGAAAAATGTATTTACGTAATTGATCGTAGTGTATTCATCAAATAATTTATTCTAAATTTTACATTGTGTTTTTTACTCATTATGTTATCTGCTCTTTTAATTTAAATAGATTTTCTATTCGACCTTAGCGATCTATTAGACTGCATATTGATGCGCGTTTACACCCCTCCAAGTTCATTTTATTTACCATCTCTACTGTACCACCTACGAGATCCAACTTAAATATATCCCCATATTTACATGCCGTATTACATTCCCATTTTTTTAAGCTCAGATCAAATAATTACAAGAGAAGGAATGATGTCTAAACGCACAAACCTCGGAAATTAATTTTTATTTCTCAAATTAACAAATAAATCGTTTAATATTTATACCTCGTATTTCAGTGGACATATGCACTATAAGTCAACCATAAATTACCTGAACCAGTTACCAATTTCTGGTGAAATGCAATAATAACTTTACATGAAGTTGAAAACATATTCAATAGAACAGCTATAAATTTATTATTTATAGGGGCTATACGCCCCAGTGTATAGGTAAATTCAACTATAGAATCAATCATTGTAGCATTGAATACATACCAAATCATAATGCACGTCTATTTTATCGATTTTCCGTGCATTATTATTTATAGTTCTATGAATGAAAAAACAAATGAAACAATTTTTGTGCTTTTATCGGATCACCCTTTCCACCGCTGGTGGAAAATGTATATGCAGACAGGTTTTCGAAAAGTAAAACACGTGTATAGTTTCATTTGTGGCGAATTCACGTGTTCTGTTATTTGTATAAATATGCTACAAGTAAAACAGCTTTATATACCAGAATCACCAAACGTATTGCATACTGACTTGCTTTGATTGTAATTGGCCAATTTGTAATAAGGATTACTCAAATTAACAATTAACTAAATCAAGTTTCCGATCTTGATATATTCACTTGCCAATTATGTTCATATATTTGTCAGTGTAAACTAGGTATTGTATAGTGTAGAAAAAACAATTAATCCAGTAGACAGGTTTCGTCCTTATTGAGAACCCATCACGAACTGTCCAGAATTTTTCGTGGATAGGGCTGCTTCAGAATCTGTTGCTCTAACGACTGAGCCACCCTGACAAATGAATGCGCATATGGGACAGGTTTTCATATCAGGATCGCAATCTTGATTTATTTAATTGATAACTCAATTTGGTTTATTATTAATTAATTGCTCAATTGGTACACAGAGTTATGAGCACTCATGCTCAGTTAATTATTCATTTTTTGAATCAGAAATATCTAAACAGTTAACTAATGGCAAAGAACTTCTAAATAATACAGCATTGTGCTTGTCAATTTTTTATGAAATGTCTCATGAGCTGACCAACACCTATTATTATAATCAAGGTTGCGGTCTTGATATAAACACCTGACCCATTAATTACTTACATATGTCAGTATAAACTAAGAATTGTATAGTGTAGAAAAGGCAATTCATCCAGTAGACCGGTTTCGTCCTTATTGGGAACTCATCAAGTACTGGCCAGAATTTGCCGCGGACACCTAAGCTTGTTCATTATAACAAAACAGCTCACAAGGTGGATATAAATAGTTGTTGAACACAGATTAACACCACAGCGTGCAGATTAGAAATTATCGCGTCATATATTTTTAGTTTGTCCAGCTCTAGTAAGGCAATATTTGTAACTTAATTACAGGTAGATTTTAGAAATTTAAATTAATTTCGATAAATGTGCATTGGAAGCATTTTATTACATATATTGCAAAATGACACATTCAATGTTCAGTTTAAAACGAAAGCACACACACACACACACACATATATACACACAAACATATATATATATATATATATATATATATATATATATATATATATATATGCATTGATGAGACAGCTAGTGTACATTGTAAAAAATTAGTTAAAAAAAGTCAGATAGATATCAAAAGTCAGCGTGAACAAAAGGCAAATTATGATGTCAATACAATTTAACAATAATTGATTGCGCGGGTGGTGGTAACAATTCTTTAAATCAAGTTTGCGAGCTTGAAGTAAACACCAATCCCACTGTATTTAACCAGTCGTCGAACAGCATAACAAAGTGCGGCTGGCGGTAGTTTTGTTATGTTGTTCGACGACTGGTTAAATACAGTAGGATTGATGTTTACTTCAAGCTCGCAAACTTGATTTAAAGAAATGCTGATGTCGTCAAGTTGACTACTTTAATCCTTATTAGGCACTCACTAAGAACCTGCAAAAGTTGACGCAGCCTGGGCTCGAACCGCGGCAAAATTGCTTCAGAATCTAGCAGCTCATCCTAACGCCTCAACCAAAGTGTGCACTACGTGCTATTTGCAATCATATATAAATGGATTGCATCAAATCAGTCTTTGCATGAGGTTGAGCCTACAATTTATTAAATTTATCTTAGTATGTATGTGTGTGTGTACTACTACAACTAAACAAATTTTGGAGGTCATAGTAATCGCAAAAAATACCGCTTTTCAACATCAAATTTATAGTCATGCGTGAACTGAGAATTAAAATGGACTCGCATAGTCCGAAGAGGGTTACGATTATGATAGTCAACCAAGCATCGAATGTATTCATTGTATTAGGAACGCAAACAGATCAAAAGCGTCATCAGTATAGCCTTTGATTGTACAGTCTTATTATCCCACATTCCCCACCTAAATCAATAGTGGTTAAAGAGCTTAATACCAGCTCGTACAGATGAGTCGCCAGTAAGCACGAAACGAATATGCATGAGATTATACTTTCCGTTCATGCTGCCTTTGGTTTATCCTTCTGGTCACAACTGAACTAATTTGTTAATAGGTTCGCAAAACCTAATACATACTTGCATTCAGCTTGTTTTGTTACTTCCTAATACGTTGCTGCAATTTATAGTTATTTTGGTATTTGAAAATTATAATTTTAGGTTGGATGTATCGTGCAAATAAGCTATATTTCAGCATTCAAGTTTTATGATTGGCTTTAGTTATTCGAACGGTTTACTTTGCTCTGAATTACTCTTTCATCTAGTCATGCATTATTTATAAAGTTAGCTTATCCGTGTTTCTGGATATTCTGTACGCAGAATCGGTATGTGACCAAGAAGTTGACTGAACACAAAGTTTTTATGCCTTCGTCAGCTAGTTCACTGCTACTTTAATTTGCAGCAGCATTGAAATCAATAGGATTGTCTTATTTGAGTATTTGTGTGAAGGAGAAAATATGTACGTATTCAATTTAATTATCCATTAGGAAACCATTTTTAATACGTGGAAATGGAACGAATATGCAGTCAGACAATTTCGTAAAATGATGCCAATTTTTTCTAATAATGAAAGTGTTTGAGTCTTGAAAATACAGTGCTGGTGGCAAAAAATGTATTTTTTGGTTATATCATGTCCAAAAATTTGGTCGTCATCAATGATTGAACAGGTGTTGACATCAGTTAATTAATGAATTTGGCTTATTTTAAATAGATATCAGTAAGACATTTTATGCATATAAAATTACCAAAATTGTAAACAGGTTAGTTCAGATAAGACAAGAAATTTACACCGATGTCAGCGATTCGTCATTAGATGCTGGTGCCACGCTCCAAACGGTCTATATATATATATATATATATATATATATATATATATATATGGCGAAAAAATATGAGAAATTTTGTCGATGCAATCTCCTATACGAATGAGTATTCATGCCCTGGCAGAGCAAAATTCACCTTATTTTTTTAACAGTGCGATTTAAAAAAAGCTGTCTGCATCTAATTTAAATAAAGCGTGTAAATGGTGTCAGCACGATGATTGATGAGATGTAAACACCAATCCAATTGTATTTAACCAGTAGTCGAACAACATATATCAAAACTACCGCCAGCCGTTTTTCGACGACTGGTTAAATACAATGGGATTGGTGTTTACTTCAAGCTCGCAAACTTGATTTAAAGAATTGTTACCACCACCCGCGCAAACAATTATTGTTAGATTGATGAGATGGGCGGAATTTCACCGAAGCTGAGATTAACATCCGCAAAAAATTAAGTTCTTTGCGCAGTGCGATCACCAAATTTAACGTATCCGCGAATGTCTTTCGAGGTTATGTGATTTACAATAGTTAGATTGATTCGTATTTCCTAGTTCTCGCCGTGGCAATCTCCGTGATGGCTGGTTTCTGACTGGTTCCGGAATTCTGAAGGCTTTCTCTGCTTAGAAATCAAGATCAAACTAACTATTGCAGAACTTTCAGTGCAAACCTCGTGGAAATTATTGATAAAATGTACACAATCCTGTTGCTAATACTCGTACAGTCACTGCTGATTATTATAATGAAAATTAAATGCAGTACATTCTTACAAATTAAATTTTGGTGCCAAAGGAATTAGCGTTATCATTTAAATTAGATTGGTGTTCACCTCAAAGGAACAAACTTGATTAAAACAGTATTATCATCACCTGCGCAATCAATATTTCCTTAAAATAGTATTCGTGTAATGGACATCTCCAATCAAGTTTAATAAATGTGAGACTAGTATTGGTGATATCTTTAAATCTGATTTTCCATACGTTATTTGTGGACTGCGATTTGAGCCACAATAGGCTCTGTTTATGGCCATAGAAGGTCGAGAGATGTCAGCACGTGGGACTATTGACAGTTTTGCTTTTTTGTGCTACAATCTAGGTACAACTGCAATGATGTTGAAACTCAAACTTGATTTAATGCCAAGATTGCTTAGTTGTAATAAATAATGGTTTTTCAAGATACAGAGCCCAAAAAAGATTAACAACATAGTGGTTTTCGAGATTAGCCAAATATAAACAAAATTGAAAATTAAAAACAATTTTGAACGTCTGGTACTCAAGCAAATCCGTACATTCTGGCCTCTATCTATATTAGTTAATAAACGTTATAATCTTAAGTACACATGCGTTTCATATTTAAGTGCAACTCCGAGGTCGGGCGCATATAACACACAATAAATTGGATAAAGGCGTGTGAGACACTTGACCCTAACCTTTGCTTGAATGCGAACGTGTAGTGGGGACTTTGTGGATCCAAATTGCAACAGTTCTTGACCAA
Organism: Eudiplozoon nipponicum; assembly: GCA_029291075.1. Lineage (NCBI taxonomy): Eukaryota > Metazoa > Platyhelminthes > Monogenea > Mazocraeidea > Diplozoidae > Eudiplozoon > Eudiplozoon nipponicum. The sequence continues at coordinate 25,153 of JAQBSW010003923.1, read as the reverse complement.
TTATATTTTTGGCATAGTGTGTAATACCGGATCTTTGGATGAGTGGCAAATAAGCACGAAAAGAATATGGACCTAAGATCATCTTGAAATCCATTGTGTAGGTATAATGTAACGACTCGACAAGTATAGTATCGGTAATTTGTACCGATAAAGTAATCTTAGTGTTGGTAAGCTTGACAGGCTCGGTATATACTATGTATTGAGTTGGCTTGGGACTCACACTGTCGAAGCCTTCATTTGAGGATAACACCAGAACTGCTGGTATATACATTCTTTAAGGAGATTTCAACGTCCAACTGTCCCACATTCTTTTATTAAATATAGATTAAGTATTCGTCGAAGTGCCTACTCCTACTGATGAGTCGCCAGTAAGCACGAAACGCATGTGTACTGAAAACTATAACCATTGTTTTTCCGTCTTTAGCATATCGATCCGACTATTCGAACTAATAATTAGATATGTATATAAGCTTTCCGAAATCAAGACTTCAGATTGCTGAATTGCTCGATTAATAGTATAAATATTTAATGTGATTGCTGAAACACTGTAAGGGAAATTTTGTTGACAAATTTAGACATGTGCAATATTGACAGTTCAGTTAGACATTTTAAATTCTTTCGAATGCACTGTAGTGATGCACTGATTAAATACAATGGGATTAGTGTTTACTTCAAGCTCGCAAACTTGATTTAAAAAATTGTTACCACCACCCGCGCAAACAATTATTGTTACACAGTAGTGATTGTCTAGCTGCATACATACGTGTATGTATTTATATATTTATGTTTGTGTATGCATGATTGTATGCATGTATTTATGTATGTATGTATGTATGTATGTATGTATGTATGTATGTATGTATGTATGTATGTATGTATGTATGTATGTATGTATGTATGTATGTATGTATGTATGTATGTATGTATGTATGTATGTATGTATGTATGTATGTATGTATGTATGTATGTATGTATGTATGTATGTATGTATGTATGTATGTATGTATGTATGTATGTATGTATGTATGTATGTATGTATGTATGTATGAGGTATGTATGTATGTATGTATGTATGTATGTATGTATGTATGTATGTATGTATGTATGTATGTATGTATGTATGTATGTATGTATGTATGTATGTATGTATGTATGTATGTATGTATGTATGTATGTATGTATGTATGTATGTATGTATGTATGTATGTATGTATGTATGTATGTATGTATGTATGTATGTATGTATGGATGTATGTATGTATGCATATATGTGTGTATGTATGTATGTATGTATGGTTACGACAAATGTACAGTGGGATTAGATGAACGAATATACTAACGAATCCAGAATAATGGCTGTAGATACTGATAGAAATAAGATTTATTAATGTATGTATTTATATATTTATGTTTGTGTATGTATGTATGTATGTATGTATGTATGTATGTATGTATGTATGTATGTATGTATGTATGTATGTATGTATGTATGTATGTATGTATGTATGTATGTATGTATGTATGTATGTATGTATGTATGTATGTATGTATGTATGTATGTATGTATGTATGTATGTATGTATGTATGTATGTATGTATGTATGTATGTATGTATGTATGTATGTATGTATGTATGTATGTATGTATGTATGTATGTATGTATGTATGTATGTATGTATGTATGTATGTATGTATGTATGTATGTGTGTATGTATGTATGTATGTATGTATGAATGTATGTATGTATGTATGTATGTATGTATGTATGTATGTGTGTATGTATGTATGTATGTATGTATGTATGTATGGTTACGACAAATGTACAGTGGGATTAGATGAACGAATATACTAACGAATCCAGACTAATGGCTGTAGATACTTATAGAAATAAGATTTATTAATAAATGTTATTCCATGGAGTACGTTGTTTTGTTCTTTACACGCACACACACACACACACACACATATATATATATATATATATATATATATATATATATATATATATATATATATATATATATACAGTTTTGACTGAATACTAGCACGCTGAAACATAGACTGCGGTTACATCCACTTTGGATTCGCTCGCATTACTACTTGTAAGTATAAACATACAATCAAAACCATCATTTTTTAATTTAAGTATAATCGAATGATTAGTTTTTATATGTGTTGTGGAAATAAACAAAACTTCATAACATAACAAATGCAATTCATCAATTAGGCCAGTCCCCTGCTCTTTTGAAAGCACATACACAAGTGTGCATTATTATTAGGATTCTAGGACAGAATGGATGATTTAAAGGCAAAAAAAAGCGAATTCCGTTTGCAGCTGGGCACGCACGACGGAAGCGCTTACTCTGTGTGCACAACTTCCACTTTAACTTTTTGCTTGATTGGCAGAAACCAATGACTGGGTCCCAGCTGATTATGTGAACTGTGTATTTTAAATGCTGGTCCTTTTGAGTGTCGCGTAAACATAAAACAGACTTCGAGTTGGCACTTGTCTAACACGATGAACGGCTTCGGTCTGTAACCGATGAACTGTTGAAACATTACTCTTTCGCCAATGATTTGTTATAACCGATTTCATAACATACCTTATATCTATCTAACTAATGATATATGTATCCATTTGTCTATCTATGTTGGTTTGTTTGTTTTTTCTTCTTTCTTTCCTTTGTATTTTCTTCCTATATCTATCTATCTATATGGCTAGATACTTGTATATGGCTAGATATCTGGATATATATATATATATATATATCTGTGGATATAAATATTTGTATAACTGTCTATTTTCCTGCCCATTTTTATTTTTTTTATTTTTATTTATTTTTTTATTAGTTAGCTTATATTTACTTTATTAAATCCTTTTCGTTTTATCTTTCGTGCACATAGCATTAAATAAATTGCAAAATTAAATAAATCAGAAGGATAAATACAATTTTCTGTACACAATTTTCAAAGAAAATAAAAATATAAATGAAGAAATTATATATATATATATATATATATATATATATATATATATATATATATATATATATAATACTACCTTTATGCAAGAATTGCCTTATCAAACGTTTAACGCACGTTGCTGTTCGATTCCCATCCGTAACCTACATTAGCGTTGACGTTAACCTCTTTGGACGAATTATAGAGAAACATTCGAGTAATGATTAAACGAACATTGATTGCGCGGGTGGTGATAACAATTATTATAATCAAGGTTGCGGTCTTGATATAAACACCTGACCCATTAATTACTTACATATGTCAGTATAAACCAAGAATTGTATAGTGTAGAAAAGGCAATTCATCCAGTAGACAAGTTTCGTCCTTATTGGGAACTCATCATGTACTGGCCAGAATTTGTCGCGGACAGGACTCGAACCTGGGCACGTCTGCTTCGGAACCTGGTGCTCTGAGTAATGATTTCATTATTTTAGACCTCGACAACGCTTTAAAAATCTGATATAAGGTTTTGTGTACAATCATATCTCTCTACTATCGCAAATACCCTCGGAAATCCAGTTTTCTGAGAATTTGCTGGTCTGCAGTTAATAACCTCGCCTTTCATCTCTCATAGTCGAAATTTATGTATTTTACACCATTTCTTCGTTATGTTGCTGATTAACTGGCAATTTTTATTGTCCATTATCACCATATTTTCAGCAAAATATTTAACTTGTACTTATCTTATTAATCTTTCTATTTTTAAATAGACATGACTCCGTGAGTGTACTATGTCGCCTCTCGTTACGGACCATGATTCCAACAAATTCAAACTGTTAATATTTGTGTCCAGTCTTGAAATTTTCCCAATACAGTTTGTCAACCACACAGTTATTAATGTTCCGTTAATGGAATACTACTAACTGACTGTAATTCTATTTCGAATTACCGCGAGTTTGGTTATTCATTTTCTCACTCTCCATTCTGGAATCCGTTGAGCTAATTAATTTTGGCTGATTTAACTTTACCAACTAGGTTTGAATTTTTAAAATTCTATCCGTATTTTAATTAAACGAACATTGGTTGCGCAGGCTGTGGTAACAATTAATTATAATCAAGGTTGCGAACTTAATATAAACAACTGTTCCATTAAGTACATACATTTGTCAGTATAAACTAAATATTTTATAGTGTAGAAAAGGCAATTCATCCAGTAGACAGGTTTCGTCCACACGTACTTACCGAAATTTGCCACGTACAGGGCTCGAAACAGGGCACGTCTGCTTCGAAATGTAGTACACTTACCACTAAGCCACACTGCCGCGGCACCAGATTCGGAAGCAGACGTGACCAGGTTCGAGCCCTGTACGCGGCAAATTCTGGCCAGTACATGGTGAGTTATCAATAAGGACGAAACCAATCTACTGGATGAATTGCCTTTTCCACACTATACAATACTTAACAGTTAAATACTGTTTGTTGCGGAGAGCTAATATATGCAAGTATGTATTAGGTGTTGCGAACCGAGTTAGAAATTAGATCAGTTGTGACCAGCAGGATAAACCATAGACAGCATGAACAGAAAGTATAATCTCATGCACATTCGTTTCGTGCTTACTGGCGAATCATCAGTAGGAGACGGTATTACGCCCTTTAACCACTATATATTTGGGTGAGGAATTTGGGATGCTAAAATTATTATTACTATTATACCACATTCCTCACCAAAATATATAGTGGTTAAAGGGCGTAATACCGGCTGCTACTGATGAGTCACCAGTAAGCACAAAACGAAAGTGCATGAGATTATACTTTCTGTTCATGCTGTCTTTGGTTTATCCTTCTGGTCACAACTGAACTAATTTCTAACTAGGTTCGAAACACGTAATACTTACTTGCATATACATTACTTAGTTTATACTGACAGATTTATGTACATAATGAGTGTTTATATCAAGTTCGCAGCCTTGATTAAAAGTAATATTCGTTTTATTCAATATTTATACTAAGGTAACTGACCTTGATAGATCAACAGAAAATCAAGTATGAAAACAATTTTTCTAATAACTTTTAACTGAAACACATTTGATATAATCCACGAACTGGAGATAATCAACAGACTCATTTTAATTAACCAATCTTTCAACAGTGCCCAACTAACGTAAAATCGCACGTATGACGAAGTCCGCCATAGTTTTTTGCTCATATCTGCTAACTTTCCAGTCAAGTGAAATTTCAGAAAGACTACTAAAGAGGAGAGCCTATTATCTGTTTCTTTTAATCTGAAGTGTACATTGCTGTTTTATCTTCGATAGTTAGCTAGCCGCCGTACTGTGATGATTACCGCAGGAAGTTGAAACGCAACAGTACGTGGAACTTATTGAGCATTGGTTGCGCGAGCGATGATAACCTATAATATAATCAAGGTTGCGAACTTGATATAAACGCCTGACCCATTAAGTACATACATTTGTCAGTATAAACTAAGAATTGTATAGTTTAGAAAAGTTAATTCATCGTTATCGTCCTAATTGGAAACTCATCACGTACTGGCCAGAATTGGCCGCGGACACAAATGGGAAACAAATTATTAAATAGATCTTCATATCCATAAATGCATGGATATACTGTTGATTTCGTAAATGACCAAGCTAAATGAATAGAGAGAGGGAGATGAATAAATGTTAGCAAAATGTATTTTAAACAAGCATTGGCTGCATGAGTTGTGGTTATAATTACTTAAATCACGTTTGCGAGCCTGAAATAAACACCAATCCCATTGTATTTAACCATTCGTCGAACAACATAGCAAAAATGTATTTTTGTTTGCTTAGTGGAACGATTACGTGAATGATTTATCCATTAGTAGAATCAATAAATGATTTAAAAATTTTTTTTAATGACTGATTGTTAAGGCTATTTAATTATATAACGAAACAATCCATTGTTTGTGTTGGTGTTGATAGCAATTTATTAACTCGAGGTTGCGAACGTAATGTAAACATCAATTTCTTTTTATAAGCATTTGTCAGTAAATATTAAACGTTGTACAGCATAGTAAATCCAATTCATCCAATAAGGGTGGCATGATGTAATGTAATACATATCTGTTAGTTTTTATGTGAAAAATTATATTTATGCTTAAATTATTTTATAATTACTCAAATTTACTAGGATATAAACTATAACAAAAATTAAACGCTCTGAGGATATCCAAAATTCCTAATGTTTTATTGTCCAAAATTCCGATCATCGGTGTCATTTATGCCACATTTTCTCAAAGTCAGTGGCTGAAAAGAATTTTCTAAAACGCACTGTGGGATATATGTATATATATAGCACAGGTTTAGGAAATACTAATTGCTAAGCCAGAACATTAGTTATGTAGTACGTCACATGTAATTGCAAAGCAAATCTGCCCGCTGATTTGAACAGACAATGTAGTGAAAAAGGCCTGTGGTGTATTGACATTTTTAAGGTTCCATCTGTGAAATACCAGGCAAACACGCAGAATGGCAATCATCCACTCAACACGTCTGAAACGTGACTAGATAAAGCGTACATATGTGCAGGTTTTGGTGCATCAAAATTTCTTATATGCCTGCTTGCCTTTAATTCCAAATTCGATGTCAAATGAAAATGCTGTCGAATCGCACGTTTATGGAAATCAATTTGGACAAATAACGGAGAAATTTATGGTTATTTAACTTTATATATATATATGTATATATATATATATATATATATATATATATCATATTATTTATATATTTATTGGCAGTATATAATGGGAAGATATATATTACCTCCGCGTAGTTTACCATAGCAAAATAGATATATTAACTTGACCAGCTTCACCCTTATTAGGGATATAGCATTAGTTACCTGGATTTGAAAAAAGAAGCGGATAAATAATATATAAGTGTTAGTTGATTAGGTGTTGCGCACCTAGTACCAAATTAGTTCAAATATGACTAGAAGGATAAACCAAACATTATGAACGGAAAGTATAATCTCGTGCACATTCGTTTCGTGCTTACTGTCGACTCATCAGTAGGAGCCGGTATTACGCCTTTTACCCACTATATATTTGGGTGAGGAAAGTGAGGACGAAACTGGTCTTTGTATGAACCGTCCTATTTTCCCACATTCCTCACCAAAATGTACAGTTGGTAAAGGGCGTAATACCGGCTCCTACTGATGAGTCGCCAGTAAGCACGACACGAATGTGCACGAGGTTATACTTTTCTTTCATGATGTCATTGGTCTATACTTCTAGTCATATTTGAACTAATTTGTTACTAGGTGCGCAACACCTAATACACTAGTATATATATTTTAGTTCTGCGTCACAAAATTTATCTAAATGATATACTGATGAAGTTGAAATATTCCAAACTAATTTGTGTTTATGAGACAAATTGTTATTGGTTGCAGGTAAGCCCAAATTTAATCAGGACTATATGCCAATATTAACGTGAAAAACGTGTATTATGCTGATTTAGGTGTTTAGTGCCTAACGTGTACTCATTTATTGCAGACTGTTGTACTCAGACGTACCAATTGTGTAGCCAACAGTCGTCTTTATACAAACATCGACGTCGTGTGTGGTGACAACATCTCCTTAAATATTGTTTGCAAGGTTCATATAAACGCAATTCCCATTGCAGCTAACCAGCCACACAACATAGCAAAACTACCGCCAGTCTCATGTACCGAAGCATTTTGGTTGTACAATTTCATCTGAGCGCGATGGCAACCTAACATTAGATGACTATTACTATAATCAAGGTTGCGATCTTGATATAAACACCAGACCCATTAAGTACTCACAAATGTTAGTATAACCTAAGCGTTGCATAATGTAGAAAAGGCAATTAATCCTATTGACCGCTATCGTCCTTATTGGGAACTCAGCACGTACCGGCCAGAATTTGCCGCGGACAGGACTCCAGCCTGGGCACGTTTGCTTTGGAATTTGGTGTTCTAACCTCTGTGCCACCCTGCCGCACACAACACAATTTTTTTACTAATATACTAACTGTGCAGGCGGTGATAACATTTACTATATTTGAGGTTACGATCTTGATATAAACAACTGAACCATTAAGTAAATACATGTGTCAGTATAACCTAGGATTTGTCACGGACAGGGCTCGAACCTGGGCACTTCTGCTTCAGTATCTGGTGCTGTAACTACGGAATCACCCTGCCGAACACTACACATAATAGCAGTTATATTCTAACTGTGCGAGTGGTGAAAAGAATTGTTATAATTAATGTTGTGATCTTGATATAAACACGTTATCCATTAAGTACATACAGATGTCGGTATAAACTAAAAAAATTATAGTGCACAAAAGGCAGTTATTCCAGTAGACCGGCTTCGTCCTTATTGGTAACTGATCACGTATTGGCCAAAATTTGCAGATAGACGGGCTCGACACTGAGCACGTCTGTTTCGGAATCTGGTTAGAGAACCAGTTTCCGAAGCAAACATACCAAGATTTGAGCCTTATCGCGGCAATTTCTGGGAAGTATGTGACCAGTTGCCAATAAGTACGAAATCGGTATATTGAATGGAATAACTTTTCTACACTATACCATTCGTAGTTTATACGGACATATATATGTTCTTAATGGATCAGATAATTGTATAAAGATCGCAAACTTGATTATAATAATTTATATCACCGCCTGCGCAATCAATGGTCGTTTAATTATATAAATTATTCTTAATTGGGAACTCGTCACTTACTGGCCCGAATTTACCGTTGTCAGGGTTTGAATTGGCGCACGTCGGCTTCGGAATCTGAACCATCATGCTCAGTCGTCAGATAATTATCCGATTTGAAACTTTTATAAAACTAAAATCTACCGCATGTATATTACAGAATACAATATTGGTATGCATATTTATTTTGCATATCTGATTTAGGTCCAAATAACAGATTGTAATGTATTAATAATTGATTGCGCGAGTGGTGGTAACAATTATTTAAATCAAGTTTCCGAGCTTTAATTAAACGCCAAGCCCATTGTATTTAACCAGTCGTCGGACAACATAGCAGTGCGTGCGACTGGAGGTAGTCTTGCTATGTTGTCCGACGACTGGTTAAATACAATGGGATTGGTGTATAATTCAAGCAAGCAAACTCGATTTAAAGATTGTAATGTGGTTTCTTTAGTCAGCAACATTCCTACTTAAAACAATGTATATCATGTGCTATAATATATTGCTGGATAAAAGAGGCGAAATTTTGTGTTTGAAGACATTGATTAAGTCAACGTTGTATTAAATGTATGCCGAGTGACAATATATTAGCCAATAAGTCTGGTTTTTTTAATTATTTAAGTGTTCTCTTCAATGAAACGTGGTTTCCCAGTAAATTTAGTTCAGCCCATGCACCAGAAAAAATCACACATTTTAACAGATATATTTATGAATATATCTTGAGCCACGAGTGTTCGACTTTAAAAAGTCTACTGAAACAGTATAATAATTTACATGATTTGTCTAGACTAATATATATATATATATATATATATATATATATATATATATATATATATATATATATATATATATATTCTGAAAAGATATAACTTAAAATTTTTTCATTTATTTGCACATCAAAAGATAATATGCTATTCGAGGATAACCAGTTGTAACTTACAATCTAAGAAAAGGTAGACCAAAAATATAATCTAGTACATTAATGTAAATTGCGCGCAGTACGCGTTTTTCCTTGGTGTTAGAAGTGAATTGCACGACTAAGACAGTATTGCATCCTGGTATAAATCCATGTCGAGGCAATTGATGATGAATGCCCATTAAAAATAAAAATGAACAGTGGATGAGTTGGATTTACTAATTAACCCAACGCTCATTAACTATCAAAATTGTATAAAAACGAAATTTTTATTTATTTTATATATATATATATATATATATATATATATATATATATATATATATATATACATAAATTTATAGATAGACGAATATATTTAAACAAACACACACACACATATATATATGTACAAATATATATACATATATATAAATTTACATATATATGCATATAAATTTAAAAATAAATATGTATATATATACATACATATACATATACATATACGTATACATTTGCTGATGGATATTAATATGAATAAAAATAGTTATTATATCCATTTCCTTCGAATATTACACGGTATATTTCGTATTAGGAAGATAATGTTCATTAATTTTGTGAGTAATAACCATAACTTTACAAACTTTCATATATATACATTGTAAAGTACTGTTTAGTAATGTTTAAATAAACGGATATTATCCACTTTGTTATTAATGTGATTTTTCTTCCTTATATATATATATATATATATATATATATATATATATATATATATATATATATATGATGTCCATTCATTTTTAATTAAACAGTATTCTTATAATTTGGAAACACAAAATAGCAGAGTCAGATTTATTTTAATAGCATAATCAGTGAAAACCCAAAATGTGAAAGCGCAAATATGTGATTGTATAAGAATGATTAGTATTCACAGAAATAAATGGGCTTTATCCACACTGTTGTGTGTTCTCTAATTATAAGAATATATATATATATATATATATATATATATATATATATATATATATATAAATGCATATATATGTTATAGCATCACTATTATTTGGCAATTTATTTGTCAAAGTCAGAAATTTAATTATATTAAGTTATATTTGATAGGTTTATGCATCGCCACATGTTCTATATAAATCATGGGATTCATACTTTAAGGAACCTAGGCTTCAGGTTCAACCCAACATGTAGACTGTGATTTGGTTTGTATCGAGCAGCTGAGCTCTGGCTTCTATGCACGTTAATGAGATTCGTTCCAGGGAAACTACATTCTTTGACTCGTCTTAGCAACTGGGCAACTGGACCGTTTGTCTCCTCTTGTCGTTCTAAGTAAATTGATAGTTTGAATTCAGATTTAGCTGTGGCTTACAAAGAAATTTATTTCAGATTTTATCAATGGAATTTTTATACCATCCATTGAGCTTTGCATTTTTATTTAATCTTTCGATAGCATTCAAATTGTTATTTTCTTGTGCAAATATGAATGCCAAAATGCTTTTCATAATTTTTTTACTTTAAAAAGTGCGCTTCATAATTCTTACGAAGAGATAACTGTGCGCGCATTAATGAAAAACTACGCTATCTGTCAATCACCAATTTTATCCAGTCTATTTGGTCAACATTCTAAATGTTTAACTAAGAAATTTGGATAGCATTTAAATTAAATCTACAGCTATTTTATGTTACTTTTAAATCCAACAATATTGATGCTTTATTAAATTTAACTTGGATTACTTTAAGTAATGTGACATTCGCATCTTCTAGCAAGGTCAAAAATTACACGTACCTAATAAGTTGCACAATATAGCCGAATTCCCATCAGTCACACAGACTGACGCGTGTCGACCTTCAATGATCACCATCAGGATATGACGAAAAACCGAAATTCATATATATATATATATATATATATGAAAAACAAATCTGATGTGGCCTAAACCTGAAATTATCTCTAATACGTTTTACACAAGTAGGAATATGCGTTACTACCGGTTGTTTTGCTGTTTCTCGACTGGTTAAATAAAGTGGGGCTGGGGTTTATATGAAGCTCGGAAATGTAATCTAAAGGGTATATTACTTACACACATATATCAATAAGTTGTTAAATTGTAATATATAAATATATATATATATATATATATATATATATATATATATATATATATATATATTCATTATTACTTACATATTTTTAAAAAACAAAAAGAAATTTTATCAGATACTAAAGAATTTTACTTTAACAACATGGTCTTCTTCAAATATCTACTCATGAACATATCTTTATATAAATTGGAGAAAGCAAAACGCAAGATAGAAATACATTAGCAAGCGAGAGTGGTAAGCCAAAACTAATCAAATTAAAATTGCGTCCATCAAGACAAAGCTCAATGCTTGCCCACGTGCTTCTTCTACTTACATAAATCCGGCTGCAATTTGTTTATCCATAAAACTTCACGTATGTGGCTAACTCCCTTTTATTTCTACATTACCAATGTAATACTGAATGCTACGTCTGAAGCTGCTGATGCGTTGTTTCGATGATGTATGTTGTACTTTTAATAGACATTGTATTCACCATTTGATTTAAAACAGGCGTTCAAAGTTGCAATGTTCTCTCATTCGAGTAATTAACCGTCTGGTCGATGTCATGACCTACGTACTAAGTTGATCGACAGCTTTATAACATATTGGTAATAATATTTGATATCGACATTAACGAAGCTGTTTCTCTTTGATTGCTGGTAAGTGAGGTCTGTGTTACCCTATAATATAACACTCGTAGTTTGGCTGCATTAAATGTGCACGTCAATCTAATGCTGCTTCAACTTTCTTTTATTACATTCAGGAAGCACCATCCCCTATAAATGGGATGATGTCATTTTAGGTGAACGGTTTTCTTTTTCTGGCCCATAAGTAAGTCTGTTTTCTGGTTAACTCCCTTTTAATAATTGATTCAATTAATTGTCTGGGATAGCCATTAGACATTAAATCCGTTAATTCACCTTATTATATTCATTTTCTTTAGAATCTTGACTAACCAACCTGTCAATTCGCGAGAAGCAACCACAGGCTTCTTGATAATTTATGTGAAGTAACAAACTACTAATAATGCAAATACTGTGCAATGTTGGTTTATGAGTAAATTGTTCATGTTTAATTTGCATTAGTTTCTTTGTAACAGTACATCAAAAGGAAAGGCAGACTTGGTCATCTTTCTCGTGCTCTGACGTGAAACCATTCTTATGTGCTTTGTTGTTGAAACTTTAGAAGCAATGTTTAAAGTGATTACGACTTCTGTTTCAAGCACAGAAATATAATCACGTACCCGTATATTGGAGCACATTTATGTGTCACTCTTTAATGATGTATTTTCTAGGTGCCCTAGAAAAATCTCAACCCAACACTGGAGATAAAGGGCTTCCCATTGACACCATCAGTCTGTTTGTAGATGTTTCCATTAAAACCAATCGTACGTCTTTCATTATAATAAGATAAGCTTGCGTAAGGGATTTGACCACAACACCGTGATATTATGGTAATATATCGTGTTCTACCCGCTTTGACTATAATGTCAATGGTTTAAATCAATTGGAACATTTATAACAAAGACGTAACATCAAAAGGCCATAATCTTGTTTTAACATTTATATCTTTAGTTTTTTTGATTTCAACTCAAACGAATCACTTAACCGAATAATTACTAATTAGTTTATGTCGTTCAAGTAAACGAACTAGCCATTTAGCTATAGTGCATGAAACGGAGAAATTTACCATTGATAAAATTGGCCTCATAGGACAACTTTGTGTTTGGTAATCCGTACATTATTGGTAGATGATCCAATTGGCGAGCTTCTGTGCAGTGGCCTCATCAATAAATCCGGCATCTGTCAAAATCTTGAATTTCATTAAAGTACTTTGCGCTCCATATTATTTCATCTGAGTTTATCAATCTAACTGAGCATGTGAATTTTTGTATTGTCCATTTAACACGTTTTTCAACATCTTTGTAAAACACATATTCAGATTTGTCCATTATAACTGCACTCTTTCCTTTATCTAGCGTAGTATTTTGATGTCTACGTGATTTCTGCTGATATTTCTAAGTGCATTTAGTATCTTTGCTGTGTCAAACGCATGCTGCTCTGCACATTTAGACGATTTCAGGTGTGAAGCCTGATCAACTAGTGTAAGCATGAACCAATTTTATAATCCAATACTGGTAATCAAGTCAGCTGTTTTGTTCAAAATAACAATTCAAATGCCTCAAAATCAACATTGCATTTATTAGAAAGGATGTATTCCACATAATTTCGGCCCATCGATAGTGCTTCCATTGTTCGCTGATCGATTGGCACTGCAAGTTAAGCACACACTTGTATCAAGATCGGTCGAGGATATTAAATCACAAACTCAGGTTTTTACATCTTTTAATTTGTTCAAAATTCTTCCTTTTTATCTTTCTTCATAACTGTCGGCTTGAAAAACATCAAAAATTTCATTCTTGCAAAAAGACTTAGTTCATCTAATACACAAAGATACACGCAATTCTTGCCTGTAGCACTGCTTCATCTTCCTTCCAACTGCTCAATTTTTAGAATACGTCAACCTTGTAGATTTCTTCGGTTGACTCGGTTCTGATTTTCGTAAACTGCGTACCAAAACACCTGGGAACCATCAATTGTTTCGCTTTGATGATAATAATGTTTTAACCACAATTGCGTTCTTTGCGCTCTACACTTTAACGTCACTAGTTCATCTAGTTTTCTGAAAGATTCTTTTGAAATGCGAGCTTTAATAAAATTCATTTGTGCCTTTATATTTTTTAAAAAACAAAAATTTTATCAGATATAAGAAAATTTTCTTAGAAGACCATGCGAAAGAAAATTTTCTTATATCTGATAAAATTTCTTTTTGTTTTTGGTAAATATAAAAAGGGCAATAATGAATATTATTAAGGCTCGCATTTCAAAAGAATCTTTCAGAAAACTATATGAACTAGTGACGTTAAAGTGTAGAGCGCAAAAGAACGAAATTGTGGTTAAAACATTATTATCAGTGTATTAAACAATTACGGTTCCCAGGTGTTTTGGTACGCAGTTTACGAAAATCAAAACTACGAGTCAACCGAAGAAATCTTAGAAGGTTGACGTATTCTAAAATTGAGCAGTTGAAGGAAGATGAAGCAGTGCTACAGGCAAGAATTGGGTGTGTATCTTGTGTATTGGAGGAAATAAGTCTTTTTGCTAGAATGAAATTTTGATGTTTTTGCCGACAGTTATGAGGAAAGATAAAGCAAGAATTTTGAAAAAATTGGAAAAAGATGTAAAACCTGGAGTTTTGTGTGATTTAATACCGACCGATCTTGATAAGCGTGTGCTTAACTTATCAAAAGTGCCAATCGATCAGCTAACAATGGAGGCACTATCGATGGGCCGAAATTATGGAATACATCCTTCTAATAAATGCAATGTTGATTTTGAGGCAGCATTTGAATTGTTATTTGAACAAACAGCTGACTTGGAGCCTACCAGTATTGATTATAAAAATTGGTTCAAGGCTACACTAGTTGATCAGGCTTCACACCTGAAATCGTCTAAATGCGCAGAGCAGCATGCGTTGACAAAGCAGCATCTAAATGCACTTAGAAATATCAGCAGAAATGCAGACATCAAAATACTACGCGCTGATAAAGGAAAGAGCGCAGTTATAATGGACAAATCTGAATACGTACAAAAGATGGAAAACGTGTTAAATGACAATACAAAATTCACATGTCTAGACGATAAATCAGATGAAATAGACAAGGTGGAGCGCAAAGTAATTAATGAAATTAAGATTTTGACAGATGCCGGATTTATTGATGAGGCCACTGCACAGAAGCTCAAGCCAGTTGGATCATCTACACCAATAATGTACGGATTACCAAAAACACACAAAAGAGGTTGTCCTATGAGGCCAATTTTATCAATGGTAAATTCTCCGTTTCATGCACTAGCTAAATGGCTAGTTCGTTTACTTGAACCATTACGTAAACTACTAGGTAATTATTCGGTTGCCGATTCGTTTGAGTTTGTAAACAAAATTCAAGATATAAATGTTAAAAACAAGATTATGGCATCTTTTGATGTTACGTCTTTGTTTACAAATGTTCCAATTGATGAAACCATTGACATTATAGTCAAAGCGGTAGAACACGATATATTACCATCGCCGGTGCCAGGTCAAACTCTACGCAAGCTTATCTTATTATGCACGAAAGACGTACGATTTCGTTTTAATGGAAAAATCTACAAACAGACTGATGGTGTCGCAATGGGAAGCCCCTTATCTCCAGTGTTGGCTGAGATTTTTCTAGGGCACCTAGAAAATACATCATTAAAGAGTGACATAAGTAAATGTGCTCAATATATACGGTACGTGGATGATATATTTCTTGTACTTAAAAACAGGTCGCAATCACGAACATTGCTTCAAAGTTTCAACAAAGCACATAAGAATATCGGTTTCACGTCAGAGCACGAGAAAGATGACTGTCTGCCTTTCCTAGATGTACTATTAAAGAAAGAAACTAATGGTAAATTAAACAGAACAATTTACCATAAACCAACATGGTCTGCACAGTATTTGCATTACAGCAGTTTTGTGCCATTTCAATATAAATTATCAACAGTTCGTGGTTGTTTCTCAAGAATTGACAGGTTGGTTAGTCAAGATTCTAAAGAAAATGAATATAATAAGGCAATTAACGATTTAATGTCTAATGGCTATCCCAGACAATTAATTGAATCAATTATTAAAAGGGGAGTTAACCAGAAACAGACGTACTATGGGCCAGAAATGAAAACAGTCTACGTAAACATCCCAGTCTAAGGGGATGCAGTTTCATGAATGGGAGAAAATATAGTTGAAGGAACATTAACACGCACATTTAATGCAGCTAAACTACGAGTGTAAATACATTGCCTTTACCAGCAATCAAAGAGAAACAGCCGTTAATGTCGATATCAAATATTATTTACCAATATACATGCGCAAGTTGTCGATCAACTTACGTAAGCCGATCGACCAGACGGTTAATTACTCGAATGAGAGAACATTGCAACTTGAACGCCTGTTTTAAATCAAATGGTGAATACACGTCTGTTATTGCGCAACACATCATCGAAACAACGCACGTATGTTCTCCAGACGTAGCATTCAAAGTAATTACTAAATGCAGAAACAAAAGGGAGCTAGCCTCATACGAAGCCTTATGGATAAACAAATTGCAGCCGGATTTATGTAAGCAGAAGAAGTACGTACAAGCATTGAGTTTGAACTGGATGTGACGCACGCAATTTGATTGGTTTCTATTTTTCACACTCGCTTTGTTCACGTATTTCTATTTTGTTTTGCTTTCCAATTTATATATAAAGATATGTTCATGAGTAGATATTTGAGAAGACCATGCGAAAGAAAAATTTTCTTATATCTGATAAAATTTCTTTTTGTTTTTGCACATAAAAAGGGTACAATGAATTTTATTAAAGCTCGCATTTCAAAAGAATATATATATATATATATATATATATATATATATATATATATATATATATATATATATAGCGAAAGGTATCAAAAGTTAGTATTCGACCGTATAGTAAATGTGTAGTCGACATTTCAATTCCAACACAATAAATGTGAGATCATTATATTGCGGTTTGATCCTCGCTAGTCTGTTTGCTGTCACCCTGATGATGCTCATGGATCAAAATATGCCAATGCGTGTGACTGATGTTAGTTTTGCTATAGTGCGTTACTCTTTAAAATATAATGGGATTTGTGACTATAACATGCGCGGGAACGTGGTATTAAGAATTGGTATCACTATGCGCATCAAAAATTATTGTTTAGTTAAACCTCCTTGGTCTTGTAATATTTAAGTTCGTGCCTCCTATCTAATCGAATTATTAACCTTTAACTGTACTTTTTCTTTAGTCGAACGTACGGGACAGGTACCATTTTCAGCTCGTTAAAATTCTATATAGGGGTTGAATTGACGATTTATGACAGTATTTTGAATACATGTGCTTTTCTGCATAATATAGGCATTAACCAAAATATAAAAGTGAAATCGTCTAGTAGTACGTTTAGTTTTTCAAATTTTTTCGTGGACGCCTCATAATGAGGCACGTTTTATTTGGAATTTGGTATCATTCACTGGGTTACCCCTGCTGCACTATAATACACATTTTAAATTCTACACCAACTTATTTTTAGTGGGATTGTCGTCAGATAGAGCATAAAATGGACATTTCGTTCTGCCTAAAGCTCAAAATTTTCACACCCAATCCGCCATTACAGAACAGACACTATGTCGCGGGGCAAAGTGATATTGATTTCATGACTTTTGGCTGGAACTTGGTCATATATTTGTCAGTATAAACTAAACATAGCCTAAGGTAGTATAGGCATCAATTTAAGGTAACACTAATCAGGAAAATAAGTTAGTACGAGTGTAAAAATTGTGTGTAGTTTACAACAGGTGTGATGCAGTAGGTGGAGTCTCCGACACAGAATTAAATATGCCCCGGTTCAAGCTCTGTCCGCGGCGAAATCTGAAAAGTATCGGACGAGTTCCCAATAGGAACTAAACCGGGCTACTGATCAGGAATTACATTTGCACTACGCGTAAGGCATTGCATTGTTTATTCTGATGACTATATATATATATATATATATATATAGTGAGATTAGAGTTTATATCAATATCACATCCATGATTTAAATAATTATTTCATATTTGTCAGTTCATTGGAAGAACGATTCATATCATATGACCATTTTAACAATTTGTTTTTGATTCAAACTCCTCCTACATAATTATTTCAATAAGAACTATCAGTCCTTAAAACTTCATTTGTTTCTAGACTGCTTCGTTCATTTCCAGATTTAGGTTGAGTTGCATAAATGGAATCATCCGATATAATTAGAAAAAGTTGCAAATTACAATGCAGTGTAATCTCAGCGTTCACAAATAGGCAATGTCAAACTTTCGTTTGGATAACAACTTTCAGTCTTTACTTGGATTAAGAATTAAAAAATATGCATATAAAATGAGAAATTATCAAATATAAACAAATCTTTTACTTTTCCAGTAAATGTGTTGTAAGTATTATCGATTCATATAAAAAATATATACATATAACAAATAAATATTTGCCTATACTTTAAAAAATAAATCGGGTGTATGTTAATAGATAAGAAAATATGTTAAGGTCCATTGATAAACTTATCGAATATTACTAGGATTAGTTTATGGAAAGTTATTATTATAGGTATATTCATATATAATTAAATAGTAAGCAATATGGTGAAATAAACAAACAAATCCCGGTATACATTGATACAATAATCGATAGATCAGTAGACAGATTGATGAATATCTCATTTTAATATATCAGCAAGTAAATAAATTGATGGATGGATAGCCACAGGCAAATTGGAGCATATATTTCTATCTATATTAATTGATGAAGAGATGGATAGAAAAATAGTTAAATAGTTAGATAGATAGTGAAATGTATATGTATATATAGAGAATGGGATTGATTGAAAAATAGTCATACATAAATATGTTTGTGTGCGTATATATATATATATATATATATATATATATATATATAGTTGGATATATAGATTGATTGATGTATGGATAGGTTGACAAATATGTACATGGACGTACAAAAATACAGACAGAGATGATGACAAATCTAAAGTAGACTAAGAACACTTGTGATTTATGCGCAAGACCGAGTACAATTTTTATTGTCTGGTATTTTCCAATTTTAAAAGTATGTTGTGCTTATTCCTCTTCTTACACTCAATGAAATCTCTAATTTTGTGGCAGAAGTGGATGCTTAATCGCATGTATTTTTATGTGAACACTAAAGTCAAGTATTATTCAAACTTGAAATAGATTGAATTATTTCCGTCGCAATATTTCATTGCCTTTAAGTCTCGTATTACATCACTTCAGCATTATTCACCATTTCCTTTAGCTTACATAATTATATGCTTTTATTATTTATTCTTAGGTATTATGGATAATTAGTGTCAAATCAAGTTATGACACTACTAAATTGATGTTCTATTATCAACATAATTGTTCTTTATACATTAAGTGATTTCACTTCACAGAACTTAAACCTATGCAATTAAATGTTGGAATTTTCATATTACGTAACAAATATTTGAAAATAGCCCAGCGGGATATGCCAAAGTCAGCATGAAAAAACTATGTAATCCCAAATACACACGTGTTCCTGATTAGCTCGAGAATGTGAAAACACGTGTCGATCGAGGCCAGATTATAAAATTTTACCGTATTTGCAAGTGTTCAATATTATTTGCTACCCTTAATTTTAGTGAAATTTAGCCTCTCTTGGAAAACATACGGTGCAAGCTCGTAATTTAAATAAACTGCTATGTTGGTACCCTTTATCGGCTAGGTATATATTATATTTAGTGAGTTAGCTTTGAAGTCGCAAGTCGAAAACGTTATACAAAGTTAGCTCCATTAGTTGTAGAATATACATTCATACCAAAAATGTATAATGCAACTGTTCAATCGTTAATGCATTACTAGATATTGCGGTTTAGGTTTAGTGAGGGCTCCCACTAATGGGTTGATAGTAAGCATAATGAGCACCTGTACACCAATTAATATCTTTGGTTCCGACTGTCTTTGGTATACCCTGATGGTCCTATTTGAACTGACTTGTTACTAGATATTTTTCCTTGTTTGAAAATCCTACCCACCAGTGTTAATTTCGTGCTTATTTTCAATCAAATACTAACCATATTTGATGATTATGTACAGGCTAAATATTCTAATACAATTACAATTGCTTCATATTCAATTTTGGTCAGCTGAGCAATTGAAATAAAAATAAATTTCATACACGACTAGAATTGTAGGTCAAAGCCAGTATAAAATGAGGTACCCACACATACGTATATGTAAATTGGTAATTACTTTATGGCACTCACCGAAATTGTCATCTTATCGATATCCAGGCACAACAGTACTGATTACCACTTGTGAGGTGCCTATCTAAGAACAAATACCTTGGCAATTGATGGATTGTAAAGGGCAGTTAAATATCGACTTGACTTCAACTGTAAAATTTATATATATATACATATATATATATATATATATACTCCTTTCCATATATATATATACTATATATATATATAATTTTCAGTGAAAACTACGCACTTTAGAATGATGAAAAAGCAATCCAGATAAGAATATTTTGCTCGATTAGAATTTGATCAGATTGTGCCTTTTGATACATTAATGCGATATTTTCGCATAAAATACTACATTGCTTTTTCAATACCATATACTTGATCATTAATGTAGGGTGTTTGTGAGTAGTACAGGATACAATGTAAAGTAGAATACACATTGTAAATGAATATTGGGAAATTATCCGCGGGGAATAAATGGTGCATAAATTTAATATAAGTAAGATTATGGTATCTTAGAGATAAATCGCATTCATTTTTCACTTCTGCATGAACATACCTTTCCACTAATACTAATATTTATAGTTATAATGCTAGAAATTTTTCCACTAATGCGGAAACCGACCTAATGAGCGAACTGAATTCTCTACTTTATATGGTGCTTAGTTGATACTGGCAAGTGTATATATATATTGGGGTTGGTACTTATTACAAGGTTGCAGCTTTGTTTTAAATAATAAATAATAATTAATATGTGCATCATAAACTATACGACCACGTATTCACTTTTCGTTATTTAAATCGATTATTACGTATCACGATGAATTTCAGATTAAAATATTGGAATTTTAAAATTCTTTTTAATATAAAAATTTGTTACCATGCCCATACTAAGTTGGTTTATTTTGAATAAAATATATCTATAATATGTTTCACAAAAAGTAGTGGAATAGCGATACTGACTCGCAGTCCATATGTTACGCGCATGGACCGCATTTCGGTATTTTCCATTAACCACACCTAGGAACACGTGTTAACATTTGGGAATACGCTCGAGCATGGCTTTCGTTAATTAAAGCAAAGTTTATTCTAGCCTTTTTTCATCTCTTTGCTTCTTCACTCTCTCTCACACACACACACACACACACACGATTCAATAGAGGTTTTAATAAATATTCGCCCGCTTATACGTTTACTTTACTATATGGCCTCTCTTCCAAATAAATTTTATCGTTAATTTTTCATTCTATTCCATATGTCTCCAAATTTTGATAATTAAGATGCATTATTATTCAATTAGTTAAGAATATTTAATAACTAATCTATCTATCTCACTATCTAACCATTCATCCATTTTTCTATCTATCTGTCCATCCATATATCTATCTATTAAATATCTATTTATCCACACATCTATATTTCCTTCTTTTACGTGCATATATATATATATATATATATATATATAAATTTAAATATACATCCGATTATCAATTATATATATATATATATATATATATATATATATATATCTGTCCTCTGTTTATATACATATACAAGCAGTTAGCTAGTTAGCTATCTCTCAATCTATCTTTGTAGTTAATTAGCTATCTAACTTTATATCTGTGTTGTTAACTAAGTATCTATCAATCTTTCGATCTTTCTATCTATATATTTATCTACCGAGTTAGCCATATATTTATAATTTATTATGGAATAGATTATGGCTTCAATTTATCTTCAAATATATTAATTCACATTTTGTAAAGTATGTTTGGTAATTTTGCAGTTTTTAGTTATATTTACTAATTTCACATATTTATAACGATATTTTTGCCCAATTTTTGAAAACTTGCATTCATATTCAGAACTTAGTGTATTTTTGAAGCAGAAAAGAAATAACGTTACACCAGATGACGTTTAGTCAAATTAACAACAGATGATGCTTTTTGGTAATGTGAAAAGTTTTTGGGAAAATTGCAGCAGTAGTCAGGACAATGTAAATGTTCTTCCTATCGCGTCATCGCCATTATTATCATCTGTCTAAAAACTAACAACGTAACAAAAAGAGAAGCTTTCAATCTAAAATTTTCCGAGGTTCTAGACTGTTAACGCCGTTTAAATACATTGTGACGTCCTTCTGCTAGTTTTAAGCTAAAATGAGTATCAAAATCTCTCAATAGGACGTTGAATCTCTTGATTATTTAAATCTCGTTTGTGAGCTAAGGATTAACACAAATTCAATTGTTTCTAACAGAAAGAATTTCAAAGAAAAAATGTTATTCATTTAATCGAGTTTGTGAGTTTAATGCAAGTATTAATCTTAGTGTATTTAACCAACCGCACAACATACTAAAACTATCATCAGTTACACTTTCTGATGTGATGCATAGCTCAACAATTTTCCAAGGCGAATTTACGCAATTTGATTTATTTTTATTCTTTGCCGAAATTTCAGCTTAATTTTACTCAAAGTATCAAAACGGAAGAAATTAAATTGACAAATAAGCTTATACGTAGGCTATTATTGAATAAATGCATAATAGAGGGGAACTGTCAGATTTAACTACGAAGGTTATTCAATTCAGCATGATGTAATGTGTACCTTGTAACAAATAAGTTTAGTATGACCAAAAGGATAAAAAAAAATCAGCCTGATCGGAATGGACACCCTCGTGTACATACGATTTTCTTGATTACTGGCATTGTTGTATTTATGTTATTATTATTATTATTATTATTATTATTATTATTATTATTATTATTATTATTATTATTACATATTATTATTACATATTATTATTATTATTATTATTATTATTATTATTATTATTATTATTATTATTATTATTATTATTATTATTATTGTGTGTGTGTGTATTATTATAATAAATATCATTAATATATATTGAGTTGAATATGATATGATGATGTCGATGAAGGTCAGAGTATGCTACATTTCTTGACCAAATGTATAGTGGGGAATAGAGGCATATTACCCTCCTACTGGTGAGTCGTCAATAGAAAGCAGGAACCGCTAGTGTACATGTGATTAGACCTTTTGTTCATGCTAACGTTGTGTTTTTGTTTTGTTCTGGTTGTGTTTGAACTCATTTTGTTACTAAATGTGCAACAACTTATGTATATATATATATATATATATATATATATATATATATATATATATATAATTATAATGGTGATTGATATATTTCATACTCAGCTTTATTCCAATGACAATAAAACCGTTGAAAACTAGGCTCGAAAGCGCATTTTATATATCCAATTTGGCCTCACGCGAATATTAAAATGGAACTTTAGTAAGAGTTCCGCGCGATGTTCTAACAATTAGTTGGTTTTTATTACTTGTAAACATTTTCAGAAATATTTTGTAGTTCGCTGAAGAAATATGTTACTCACGAATGCTTTAATATTAAATTGAGTGCAGTCATTTTTAATCTTGACAATTGTCAGTCATTTCATTGCATGGATGCGTAACAGGTTAAGATTAAAAAAATTAAGAAATCAAATTTATTATACAACAACCGAAACATCATCGTACTGTTGAGGAGGTAAAAGTCGGCTTTAATTGTGTCGAATATGAATTCTGCATCACCTTGGGAATACATTCGCACCTTGTGAATGGACTCGTGCTATACCCGTAACGCATTACAGTGCTATTATTTTTGTATTTCTTCATCGAGCAATATTCTAATTTCGACATTTGTTTCCCTCTACCAGAAAAAGCAGGTCAAAATGATGCAGAAAATTTGTATGCCTACTTCCTTTAACTTTGCGCGATGGAAAATAGTTTCCCCCGTTTAAAATGTACGGTTTATCAGTTTGAATGTCAATTCAAGCCTGTGGCTCTCTGCTTAATTTGTATACACACTGAAACGGGATTTTCAATCGCTCAATGTAATCACTTTTTTTCCTTTTCCTAGGCTTGTTGTTGTGTTTGTTGTGTTTGTTGTTGTATGTGTTTTTAATAATATTGCACTTGCCCTGCTACTCGTGTCTGTGCGCGCGTACACTGGCAGATTTGTCGACCACCTGTTGCGCCTAATCTTAGGCATTAACCTCGAAGCTGCACTAGCCAAAAAACCAGTAATTTGAATTAGTACCAGCAGAGCGATTCTTTAAACAAAGACAGAAAACATGCTGAACGAACAGTGCGCTTTTACATGATAAACGCAATCTGTAGGCGCTTTATGGGAATGTAATAGATTTTTTACAGCGGGCCGCTCAGACTCCCCGTGGCGAATATCCCAAAATTGCAAATTCTAACAGAATAGCCTATTCAATTGTACAAGCAATGTATTAATGAAGGAATTGTCAGGCTCATATTGAAGTTCGAATAAAATCCACAACAATGAAACCGTTTATAAGTAATTAAACCAATTCCAGTTTCGACTGTTAGATACATAGAACGAGAAGCTGATAGATATTTTGAATAGTTAAGTGAAGGCTAGATCGTCAGATTGTTAGATATTATAATCAGGGTTGGGGTCTTGATATAAACACCTGACCCA
>JAQBSW010003922.1:0-75824 GCA_029291075.1 Eudiplozoon nipponicum | reverse complement strand
AGGTCCGATTTGGAATACTGCACTAGCTAGTGGAAGAAAAAGGCGATTGCATGAATTGGTAACTGAAGCTAGCTCCAGTAAAAGATTAAGAACATCGGATTAAGATTGACTAATTAGTGGGCTTTTATTCAACAAATGAATAAACAATTATTATTAATATAATCTTCAAAATTTCATCTCTAACTATTCATTTGATTTTAAAACAAATAGATTTCAAACTTAATTTTCTGTTTTACACCCCCACCCTAACCATTGGAAATATTCTAATAATACAATAGTTATAAGTAATAATTTGTCTGACGCGTGCAAAGGGTAAATTAATGTCTATTGACTGCAGTTTCATTTAGATGTACGTACATGTGTATCAAAATAAAATAATTTAACCAAGTTTTTTAGTTATGCATACACATACACATGGACATGCGTGGCGTGCGCCATTAACTGTTATTAACTTCTCTATCTTGAGTACAACCTAGTGGTTTGAATTGTAATTTAACATGTGCATTAGTCGTTCGGACTTCTGGTTTTATCACTCATGGCATGTTTTTATGACGAGTGTTTCTGAATTATGGGTCTCCCCATCTCAGTTACGTCATTTACATTGAGTGTGTTTAAAAAAAACGATTAGTTATTGCATGCAATTGATAAATTATTATTTAGCCACTCTGGTCTAAATTAGTTAGATGAAAACAACAGTTATGAAAATGCACACACACACAAGTGACACACGTATAACCAATGAAAGGTCAGTCTGGGGTATATAAATATTATGACTAGAGGAAATAACGCGCTTGCTTCATTTGTTTCGTGAAATGCATCTGATGAAGATCTTCGGTAATGAAGATCGAAATATCATAGAAAAAGAAAATTACTGGAACAATGAAAGCTGCGTTAGTCAAAACGCAGATCAGGTAATTAAGCGAATAAATTGCTCGCAACATTCCCCACCAACGGAGAAGATATTGCCAAATGTCCAGATCTAGTTCCAACTTCATGACTCTTTCTTATCGGAGTCATATAGACACCAGTCCACTGGTTCAAATGGAAAACTTTTATGCAATAGCACATCCTCCGAAACCACAAAGATTGCAATGACACAAACTGTAATCTAGAGGCGTATATAGTGCAGGAGATAGGACTAATTTGTTTCACAACTTTTCTTTGTACAGCTTCTATCTTATTGGACAAACCCTTTTTTAATGGATTCCATGTAACGACAGCATATTCTAGTTATGGTCTTATCCATATTATATACATTTTAAGTTTTATGCCATTCGATAAAATATTTCGATTTATTAGTGCCCATCTTTTCTTGGCACTGCCTACTATACTTTCAATATGTCTCTCAGCAGAAGCTGTACATTGAATAGTTATACCTAAATCCTTAATTTCTTGCATAAGTTTAATCTCAAACACATCATTAATCACTGCATCATGAAAATAAACATAATGAAAGTTTGTTCTGTTACCTATTTTTAAAGCTCTCGTCTTTTTACTGTTTATTCTCAGCCCTAGTGTAATCAAATATCTACTTAAATCATACAAATCTAATGTCACATTATTTTTGGAGAATTCGACATTTTTGGATCAATTTGGAAAATTATTTTTAAATCATCAGCGAATTTGCAAACTCTATCGTTAAGGATCTTAGTTTCCAAATGTGCAAATACGATTTTAAATAAAATTGGCCCCAAACTTGATCACTGTGGAACTCCCCTCGTTACTCCTTTCGATATTCATATCAAATCATTTACTTGAATACTCATTCTTCGATTATATAAATAGTATTTAAATAATCTAAAAATATTCGGATCAATATTCAACAAATTAATCGCATTCAAAATGCATCAAAAGATATAGAGTCAAAACCTTTTGAGATATCTATAAATACAATTAATGCATCTAACTTATTCTTATCTGATGAAATTACATGTTTCCAAATAGAAAGCATATTAGTAGTTGTCGATCTATCTTTCGTAATGCCATGTTGACATAAATCAAAATCAACCGGCAACATACATTCTAAATGATCTAGTATTAATCGTTCTATTATCTTCAAAAACGAAGGGATAATAGAGATTAATCTATAGTCACTGGCGCACGTTTGCATACTTACCTTTGGCAACGGTTTAGCTACTATCGTTAGTATATCGATTAGTAATTTCCCATTCTTCGAAATTCTATTTATAAAATTGCAAAGCATATTCCTGAAAGTTAAGGGTAATTGAAGCAGGTTATCAATCGAAATACCAAAGTGATCTTTTTGTTTTTTTATTTGATTTTTAACATCAATTTTATCAATTCCTTACTGTCAATAACAAGTTCTGATTCCTGGTCTCCGAAAGGATCAGGTAGTTCCCTGAAATTTCTTTCATTCTAAGGATTACATATCAAATTGCCAAATGCTTCATCCAATTCACAGAGAAATTCATACTCAGTGTTATCCACAGGTAATATAAGCTTTAACTTTTCCTTTTATTTACTGTAACCTGTGAGGAGTTTGTATGCCAGTCTAGGATTACTCTTCATTTTAGCCAAAATAATTCGTTCTCGTCTTTGACGAATTATCAGCAGTCATGAATTAATTTCGTTATCAATGAAATCTAACCTCATTTGTTTAATGCTATTGATAAGACTACACTTTATTATATTATCTCGTTTAATTCTTAGTTTACACAATTTCCTATTAATTCGTTTCGGTATAATGTCTGCACAATTTTATGTGATACTTATATATATATATATATATATATATATATATATATATATATATATATAGATATATATATATATATATATATATATATTTATATTGTACATTTTCCAATTTTATTATTTGATGGAATATGTGTGGTTTGAATCCAAATAAACATATTCTATTCTTTTATAAAAAAGAAATGAATTGAAGTGATATCAGGAATAAACGTCATGAATTTGACATCTTTAGGCCACTTATTTAATGAAGCCCTCTTTGAAGGTAGCAAATGTGGATTGGAAGAAATCTGACATAGAGACCATGACTTTAAATTTGAAATAGCAAACGGAACAAATTTGGCGCTATTTTATAGAGTTATATTGGATAAGTCGTATTTGTGCTGATTTACAACAATTGCTGTGAAACGCGTGAATTGGAAGAACACGCAGGGTTACTTTTATGTCGTCTTATGTATACATATAATATATCGTTTTTACAGGTATATATATAAATATACATTTATAAATATATATATATATATATATATATATATATATATATATATATATATATCTTATAATTAGGAAAACAACACATAAATAACAAAGTGGATAAAGGCCATTTATTTCGTGAATACTAAACATCTCTTATACAATCATACATATTTATACATTTTGGGTTTTCAATTGATTATGCTATTGGTAACAAATCTGACTCGTTATTACTGTTGTTTCTTGTTTTGACTAGTTGGTGAGTGTGTATGCGTTTGTGTTTGTGTTGTGTATGCGTGTTTGTATGTAAAGGTCATTCTCGCAGTATTGCGAAGTGATGTCTGAGATCTTGTCATTATTGTTTTGGTATCTTGAGAGTTAGCCATTTGTGCACATTGTTCACTGTTACATGTACAAGTGCTATTTTTCCCAGTATAGTTGATCGTTTCACCCCGCTGCGCAAGATTGCTATTTTCGCTTGGTAACAACGCTAATGTTGATTGCAATGTTAAACGCTCACATTGTTTGGAGACTTCTGTCATCGTATGCGCCTCTGTTATTTCCACTTCACATTGTTGCCAATCCGATTGTACGTTTGTTGATTCTAGTAGAGGGCCTAATGGTTCTTGGCTGGATACTAGTAGATTGTTGTTGAATTTTGTTATTCTTGGCCAGTCGATAAGGATATCATGTTGATGAAACTTTTGAATGTTAAGGTCAGGTGCTTGTTGTTTTATGTAAAGTGCTTCGTAGATAAATAATAATTTTTCGGATTTTGCTTTATGTAAAATTGTGAAATTGGTCGAATTGACAGGGTGCCCCGTTGCCAATATATGATCGGAAATAGCTGACATCAAACAGAAAGATGATTCAACGAACATCGAATCAAGAATCAATACAATTTTGAAAAAGATGGAAAAACATGTTCTAACATCGATGGCTGACTCCGAGATTAGATCAAAACTCACAGAAGACATCCAAAAAGCAAAACCAGTCGGAACAAACACCACAAGATTGTACGGCAAACCAAAAACTCATAAAGCCGTGACAGCCTCAGGAGCTCCTTCGATGCGGCCCATTATGTCAATGATCAACGCTCCACAACATAAACCAGCCAAGTTTCTCTGCAAACTACTTGAACCAATACGGAGCATCATAAACGCTAACACCATCAAGGACTCCTTCGAACTAGCAAATGAATTGAAGGGGAAGAACATCCTACAGAATAAAATGGTCTCGCTTGACGTCTCATCCTTATTTACAAACATACCACTGGATAAGACAACGGAGATCTTGTGTGACCTCATCAAAAAATGAGTTTTTTGACTTCCCTATAGACACCAATGACATCAAAGACCTCATATTAGCATATACTAAAAACGTGCAATTTTCTTTCGAAGGGATATACTACCGTCAGATCAATGGTGTAGCTATGGGAAGTTGCATCGCACCCCTCCTGGCAGATGTATACATGTATCACCTGGAAAAAACGAACCTAAAAGGTATAATTGACCAGTGCACACTCTACAAAAGGTATGTAGATGATATCTTGTTGTTCATCTCAGAGGAAGCAGACCCTTCCGAAATCCTCAAACAAGCAAATGGAGTCGATCCAGACATCAAATTCACTCTCGAGGTAGAGAAAGACGACAGTTTCCCATTCCTTGACATCAAACTCACTCGAGAAGCAAACGGAGATTTGACACTGGCCATACATAGAAAATCTACTTTCACCGGACAATACATTCATTACAACAATAGTGTGCCAAAATCCCACAAAAGAAACTTAGTAAACAACCTAGCAAACAGAATCAGGAAGATCTGCTCTGAACACAAGATTGAGGAAGAACTGGGCTACCTGAGGAAAATTTTGCTAATGAACAACTACCCAGAGCGGTTCATTGATGTCAACATCAGACCACGGCAGATTCGTACTAGAGAGGATACCGGCAAGCAGGTTTTCCTGAACTTACCATTTAGAGGCGACATACCAGCCTCAATAATTGCACGGCGGCTGAATAGAATAACTAAGGACAACTTTCCCAGTGTTAAAGTTAATATGACATTCAGTACACAGAGAATCATGAGGCTGGATGCCAAAGATCAATTGCCACTTCTCTCCAAATCATTCATAGTCTATAAATTCTCATGTATGTGTGGTAGCACATATATCGGACGTACGAAGAAGCAATTGATAAGCAGAATCCAGCAACATTTGCCACAGAAATTGATTAACAAAGGTTTGCCACCGTCAGGAAAATCAGCTATTTCCGATCATATATTGGCAAGGGGGCACCCTGTCAATTCGACCACTTTCACAATTTTACATAAAGCAAAATCCGAAAAATTATTATTTATCTACGAAGCACTTTACATAAAACAACAAGCACCTGACCTTAAAATTCAAAAGTTTCATCAACATGATATCCTTATCGACTGGCCAAGAATAACAAAATTCAACAACAATCTACTAGTATCCAGCCAAGAACCATTAGGCCCTTTACTAGAATCAACAAACGTACAATCGGATTGGCAACAATGTGAAGTGGAAATAACAGAGTCGCATACGATGACAGAAGTCTCCAAACAATGTGAGCGTTTAACATTGCAATCAACATTAGCGTTGTTACCAAGCGAAAATAGCAATCTTGCGCAGCGGGGTGAAACGATCAACTATACTGGGAAAATAGCACTTGTACATGTAACAGTGAACAATTTGCACAAATGGCTAACTCTCAAGATACCAAAACAATAATGACAAGATCTCAGACATCACTTCGCAATACTGCGAGAATGTCCTTTACATACAAACACGCATACACAACACAAACACAAACGCATACACACTCATCAACTAGTCAAAACAAGAAACAACAGTAATAACGAGTCAGATTTGTTACCAATAGCATAATCAATTGAAAACCCAAAATGTATAAATATGTATGATTGTATAAGAGATGTTTAGTATTCACGAAATAAATGGCCTTTATCCACTTTGTTATTTATGTGTTGTTTTCCTAATTATAAAAATACTGTGTTAATTAAAACGGCATGGATATCATAAATATATATATATATATATATATATATATATATATATATATATATATATATATATATATATATATATATATATTTGATATGAAAGTATTTGAATAAGATATGGCAGGATTTCACGTTGTTCTCTTTATCTTTTTCTTAATACGAATATTACATATGTTGTGTACACATAAAAATACATGGATGAGTATTAATATCTATTAAAATAAAATGTGGAAGTAGCCCACATGGTAGCTTATATTTTTATTTATGTAAGAAAATGTTATGTGGTGTGTACACGTAAATATATATTGATGGATATTATTATGTGTTAATATTAGATTTGGGATGCACTCAGATGGTTGTTAATATATGTTTATTTAGATATGCATTATATATCTAAATAATATCTAAATAAATATTTATATATTTATATAATATGCGGGGTAAAATTGCTTTGTTGCATGTATATTTATTTAGACAGCGATAACATATATTGTTCATTTATATACATTTTGTATATATATAGATTGGTATTTAGATTCATGTGTAAGATGTGAGAAAAACTCGCATTTTTGTTTATGTTCATGTATATTTTCATAATATATATGGTGTGCATACGTATATATGTCTAGATATTTATAAATATTGATGTAATATATGGGAATAGAAATTATCTAATCAATGTTGTTATGTCCTGTAGGTACTTGATTTTCAAAGAACCAAGTTTCTTGATTGATATATATATATATATATATATATATATATATATATATATATATATATATATATATATATATATATATAATTTATTATACGCTTTGGTTTGAACGAACTGGTGGTATAATTCTTTTTCGCCAAAATATGTTTGTAACTGATATCGCATTCAGTCTAGTGTGATGACGGACTCATTGCGGGTTTTCATTTATTTATGTAGGCATTTTTAATAATGTTTGCACGTATAAGTGTTTTATTAGCAGCTCCATAGTTTTCTAGGAATGCTACAAAGCCGTTGCTGATTCCTGATAAAATATCGTGTATTTGATTAAATATTTTGATCGTTTTGTCGCATATGATATATTTTTATTTAAAAAAGGTTAATGTGGATCTGTAGGTTGAATGAGCAGATAAATGGGATCAAATATGTTATTGCTTAAACGAATGAATGAATTGCAAAACTAGATTTAACACCATTTCTTGATCTGTATTGTGGATAACATATGCTGAATTCCATTTTCTTTGTACATAAGATATATTTAGGCATACGTTCACGTTACCATCATCAGTCCACTAATCATTATAAAATTAAAATAAACTATTTAATCACGTGTAATGAACGTTTTGCAAAATAGGTGCGAGTCATATTCGTGTGTGCGCATGTCTATAATTGCAACATAGTGAAACTAAAATGGCTGTATATGAATTTAACTTGAACGAGCTCTAGAATATTTGTTTTATACTCACCAACTAAATTGACACAAATGAGGTCGTCCTCACATTCTCGAGTAGCGAGTCAAATTTGTAAGATAATTTCCTTATAACCTCATTCCATGTACAGTGATAAAAATAAGAAAACAGACGCACAATGGACGTGTGTAGTCTCAGACAAAATTATCCAAAGGTATTTAGGAGTTGACTGTTTATTAAAAGCTATTTAAATTTATATTTCGGAAAAAAAATTTATTTCAATATAATAAATACAAATAGAAATTCATCTAAATGAACTACGCTTAGTAAATATAAAATTATTCTTTTCGTGGTTTAGACGAATTATTTTAATCTTAATATGTGAAATTCTGTATCAAAGAGCGAACTCAATAGATAAGGGTAAGACATAATAAGGCTATATTCAATCCAATAACATTTAAGATATATTAAGCGATGTTTAGACGAGAAAATTATGAAAATTACAAAGCAAAAGTATAATGTTTATAAACTAAAATGGTAAAAGTCCTTTAGCAATCGTTCAACTATCTAAGAGATTCGGAAAATATACGAAAATTTAAAGGTTGGACTCTAAGCAGGACTTTATTTCAAAATAACCAATTAATCGGCAATTTAATAATAAGCCCAGTAATGAGGTTGTCATAAACCGCATTGTGCTATCTATAAAAAGCGAGATAAATAATAAGCTGATATATTCTATGTAAAATTGAGTTCAAAGGATACACAGAACATGTTAGGCATATTAAGCCCCAGGTAATTAATCCAATATTGTCAATCATTTATTGGAGTTGGTTTCAGATTCTGTTTCGTGCAACCATTTGTTCCAAATATTATTTATAGTTGTTTTTCAAATCGAACCTTAAGAAAATTTACAATAGTTTTGTTTATACAATCTTCTTGGTAGTTCATTTCGCTAGATCGTCTTAACAATCTTTTCATTCGGTAACGGTTATAAATTACTATTCTTTCACAAACAATTCAGTTTAGAGTTTGCCCAGTTTCTACTGCACGACGATCGAGGTCAAATTTAGCAAAACATCCATGCTTACATGCAGTTCAATGTTCTCTCCTTCTTACCTTGATTGGACGCATGGTCTCACCAACATTCATGAGACTACAATTATTGCATTTGATTTCGTACACTCCTGATGTTTCCAAGAGTTGAATCTTTCCTTAATTTAGGTCGTATAATGCCTATTTTAGTAAGCAGTCTTAGGATAGTTCTTATATATTATTTTGTAGATACTAGTTTGAGTTCTAGCTTATTTTATAGTCAGTACCATTGTTGAGGCCCCTAACCTATTCGAGTCTGTAAGCCCCATAGATGCCAGATCGCTGGAAGTCCTAAAATTCACAGTAGAGTCAGATAGGCTTATATTATTATTTGCGTCACTCAAGTTCAAGTCCGCTATGTCCTGCACTAACCTACTTGTGTCCTCAAATTTAATATCGGTATCCATGAATATAAGGGATAACAATTAAATCGATACTTACTGTTAGGCAATCGGAATGCGAAAGTTGGAAAGCTGTTCCACTCAGCAATAATCTAGAATGAGATAAACTTGAACCACCGATGAATCAAATATACCTGTTCCAAGGCGTCACCTTCAATATTATGTTATATCAGAACAAAGGCAATTGATGGAGAAATATATTTGATGATGATGTAATCGTTTACTAGAGAAAAATGTTAAAATGCAGCAGACCAAAATTACAATACCAGTCACGGAGCGAGATACTCAAAAACTGAAAATAGCGCACAATTTAAAATCAAGTATTTAAACAAAGAATGTTCTGGAAAATAAAAAGAAAAATTCTTTTTAAATAAAATTCGTTACAATCAGCTATGGTGGTTTAAATTTATCAGTCAATGTTATTTTACATGAGGCGGAGGATTTAACGTCCTCCACATACACCACCTTCTCAAAAAAGGCGTCTAGTAATAGACGTAATCATAGTTCTTTGGCTGACGATGTACTCTTCCAGAACGAGTTGTGGATACTGGCGCCCCTGACGTCGTCATCTCGCCCGGTACAACATTCACTGGTTCTTCAAAATCATCTGGTATCGACAAATAGTTTTCATGCTGTGATTCAGTAGAAAAAGATTTTGCTATATTAGACAACGATTCTTCATAGTTCTGCATTTCATTATGTGCTTGCATGATGGGATTGCACACATCAGATTCGCCCATAGAACGGTCATTCGACTGATCTATTAATTCAGTTATATTGTCAATCAAGATAAACTTTCTTTCTTTCTGCGCCTTATTCGTAAATATTGTCTTTTTTCTCACAAATAAGACATTCAAACGTAGCAAAATTATGAAATATGCAATATTTTATTAGTTATTGCGTAACGGATAAAAAACTACTTCAAATATGACCAGAAGGATAAACTAAAGACAGCATGGACAGAATGTATTATATCATGTACATTCGTTTCGAGCTTACTGGCGACTCATTAGTAGGAGCCGGTAATACGCACTTTACTCACTATATATTTGGGTGAGAAATGTGGGAAAATAGGATGGTATAATCTTCTATATGAATGTGTAAACCTGCAGTGAAGCTAACTTCATATGATGTCTCGACAATATATATATATATATATATATATATATATATATATATATATATATATATATATATATATATATATATAGCAACATGTGTGTGTGTGTGTGTGCACAGTTCATAAAGGGTGCCAACACTATGACAGTTGTGTCAGTATTTGATATCGACACCATGCTCTGCCGAGTCGGTACGTAGTGCCAAACCCATGGATTTCACAGATTATATTTAAGTGTAAT
Source organism: Eudiplozoon nipponicum (assembly GCA_029291075.1). NCBI lineage: Eukaryota > Metazoa > Platyhelminthes > Monogenea > Mazocraeidea > Diplozoidae > Eudiplozoon > Eudiplozoon nipponicum. The sequence goes on along the minus strand of JAQBSW010003922.1, from coordinate 65,341 downwards.
TATCTTTAAAATAGACGTCCGATAAAATTTACTCCACTTAGCGATGGTTAGATTTAAATAAGTCGACCTATCGTCTCCAAAGTTCGCCTAATTAGAATCGAATGATTCGTAAAATTTTCTTCCCTTCGACATTTGGTGTTATTTATTCTAAATTCAATTTCGGTTAATCAACGCCTAAATCTTACGTTTTTCAATAAAATCGTTGTACAAGAATTGATATTAAGTTAACTATACATTTAGTCAGGTTATCGTACAGTTTGCATTAATGTATTTCGGATATTCATGGTTAGAACTTTAAGGAATTCAAGGATTTATAATGAATAAATTGTTAATTGTCGTCTAAATTAGAGGGAATATAAAATAAACCACATCGCAGTTTACGCTGAAAGCCCGCAGAAATGATGCCCACAAAAGACGTGAAACATTGTCAGCTAAAGTATTACCATTATTTTGGTTTCCTGGATTTTTTTTATGCGTTGAATCTGTAGGCCATTTTAGCAAAGCATGAAATGCGCTCAAATTTTAGCTTTCCGGGCTGGAGCAATCCAAAGAAAAGTCGCTCTGTTCATGGCGGTATCCTCGGTGATGCACCTTCCTCCAGAACAGCCCTGCTGACTCCCTCCCGATGTGATGGCCTCCCTCTCACTTTTAGCCCTTGCTCCACAACCAGCCCTCCCTCTCAGTCTCAAGCTCTACCACGTCGCCGAGGCCGACCACGCCGCGCCAAGCCTTTTAACAACGAAACCTCTCTCCCATGTTCGTCCGCAAGGTCCACAACTCCACGACAAGCTATTTGTGGGACGGATGCCACCACCCGGAGACCGAACAAACGTAAGTCTGCCAAGGCCAATCGGGACTTCTACCCAGACCCAACAACCTAAACTCCCGCTATTGAAACTATTATCGACCCCTCCCAGGACTGCAGCGTCTCAGCTCCTGTTCAGTCACTGACCCCGCTCTCCCCATCATCGCTGCTTCAGAGTGCCCCCTCGAGCCGAGACTTCTCGCCCCCTTTTGCTTTCAAACCCTCCAACTACCTCACCCACTTGACAAACGAGGGACAAAAGAAATCCACATCGATGCTGACCACTCCATCCTTGTCAATGAGCGGTCAGTCACCCTCTTCAGCCCTACATCTCGTCCCGCCCGCCAGCGGAAAGCCCCCGCACGGTTCTTCTCCCCGATCTAACCATCCCTCTCTCAGAGCACTCTCCGCAATTCTCATCAATTGCAGATCACTTACGCCAAAAATCAATCATCTACGAGCTTTTCTATCCTCTAACGAGATAGACATTTGCTTTCTTGTTGAGACCTGGCTGTCCCCTTCCATCCACTGTGATGATCTCTTCCTCATTCACGGATACACGTTCCTTCGTAGCGACAGAACTGTCGGTCGCGGGGGTGGTCTAGCCGCCTATGTCCGATCCCTCCTTATGCCCAAACGCTTATCAACATCGAACACTCAAGGATTGGAATTTTTCTCGTTTCAGCTACTAATCCATAACCAAAGCATATCTACCTGTGTTCTCTACAGACACCCTAATCTCTCACTCATCGACGACACTCGCGGGGCCCAACTCCTTTCTACTTTTTTTTCTTTACACTCCGATCGGTACGTCGTTGTGGGTGATCTCAACCTCCCCTTGGCTAATTGGCATAACCTAGCTTCGGAAAGTCACCCACTGCTTCGACTCTTCGCGGACAACTTGCTACATCAATTCGTGCACTTTCCGACCCGAGGGCACAACCAGCTGGATTGTGTAATCTCCAACAACGACGTGACCGATGTTCACTCTAGGGAGATCTTCCCTAATCTTGATCACTACCAGGTATCCTTCCTCTTACATCTCTTATCCTTCACCCCTCGAGGTGACACAAATTCGTTCAGGCGATTCACCAACTGGGAAGAGTTCCGCCGACTCTGTGACGCTGTTAACTGGAGGGACCTCTTTCTCCCAAACAATCTCTACTCGTGCTTTTCCGAAGTTCATAACATCCTATCCTCGCACTACAACTCCGCCACCTCTATTCAAAACGTACACTCGACGAATAAGTTGAACGCTCTGTTTAAGGCACGGGACAAGCTAGCACGCAGCTCTCGTCTACGCACTTCGTCACTTGCCCGCGCCCTCGCTCTGAGACGCATTGATGGACACATTAATTAGGCTATCAACAAACAAGCGCTCCACATCGAAAGACGCATCCGCTCAGCTCCTAACCCCCGGGCAAAGTTCGCCATCATCAAACACCAATTGTTGCAAAAGCCCAAAACCTCGTATATTAACTTCTCTCAGTCAGACGACCTCTGCTTCGCTAACGATTATCTGACTCACCTTCTCGACTCATTTTCCACTCCCACACCGCCTGTTGAGATATTAGACAACGGAGACTCCGAGAACCTACGCTGGTTCTTTGTCTCTCCGGCTTCCGTCGCCCAAGCAGTTAAAGACATTAAATCTAAACACCAATTTGATCAATACGGTGTCTCGGTCAGCATGATTGCTCTGCTTGGCTGGAACGTCTTCCCCCGGACTGGCTTTGCTCGACGATCTCTCCTATCCCCAAAAATGGCACTTCCTCGATCTCATCATTTAAAGATCTCCGCCCCATTACTATCGTACCTTCTTTCACCAAAATCTTCGATAGGATCTTATACAGCCTAATCTACCCTTTCATTAAGTCTCATGTAAACTTCTACCTCCTTCATGATCAACATGGATTTCTGAACGGCCGCTCATCTTCCACCAACTTAGTTAGTGTTCTCGATCATTGCTACTCTTCCTTCTCTAATGGGCTTCAGTGCACTCTCCTCTTCCTAGATATATCCAAGGCTATTGACTCGCTGTCATTTTCAGCAATCGAATCTGCCTTAATGAGAACCGGTATCTGCAGCAACGTTCTCAATCTTATCAGTTATTATCTTCGAAATCGATATGCGACAGTAAAAGTTAGCAGTAGTCACTCGAGGCCAACGCATGTCCGATCCGGTGTTCCCCAGGACTCCGTACTTGGTCCCATTCGCTTCAACCTTACACTCGCACACATACAGGTTGAAGACAATCTTTTCAAGCTGTTCAAATATGCGGATGACAAGGTTATCGTATTCAGCAACCCCACAACATCCAACCCTTCCTCACCCCTTATATCGGAGCTCCTATCTTCGCTCCACTTGCAACTCAGCAGAATCTGTCTCAAACTAAATCCCACTAAAACTCGCTTAATGAGACTCTCGTCTGATCCATTCTGCTCTATCCCGGTTGCCAACTACCCCGTCGACATAGAAATAATAGATTCGGCCAAACATCTCGGCATTCATTTCTCTAAGTCCCTAGACTTCTCCACACACCTCACACACACTACTTCCAAACTCTTCAAATGGGCCCGTCTGATCTGTTTTAAGACTAACAACCCCACTTTCCAACTCACATTATTCAAGGTCTACGTTCTGCCCCTCATTTCTTACGCCAGCGAATTCTACTGTCCTCTCAACCTCGCCTCCTCGTATACTATTGAACAGGTATCCTCCAGATTTCTTAAGCGAGTCTTCCCGAAATGCCAAAATTATAGGGAACGCCTACTTCTGGCAAACCTTCTTCCGCTTTGGTTCACACGTCACCTTCGAGTCATTTCTTTTATCCATAAGATCTCAACTTCCTTACCACTCTCCAACTTTGCCCACCCAAGTCACCACTACGCCACACGTTCTAGTAACTCTTCTATCCAAGCCAACCATACCCCCACCATATTTAAAAAAATCTATCTCTTCTCCAAAGCCACTAATGTTTTCAACGCTCTTCCCACAGATATAAAGCTCCTATCCCAGCACGAATTCAAAAAGGCAGCCCATCAGTACTTCTTCAACAAACTTCTTTGCGATACCACCGATTGGAAACGAAACCGGTTCCTTCTCAATCAATAACATTTACTTCTCCCCAGGCTATTCTCTTTAACTTCTCTAATCTTCCACTTTACCTCCTTGGTCTTCATCCTTTCTTCTTGACTCACTGATACCTCTTCTCAACCCATTCGTGACCCCATCATATCCACGTAGTGGATAGCTTCCTAAGTTTTCCTCATCCAATTCTTTTCTTTCTTGTTTCAGCGGAGGACCGATAACCCAACAGGACATCGACTTTCCCTGGCCTTCCTTCAATCACAACCTCGTTCTACGGATGCCTGCGACCCGTGCAAGAAGCTCGTTTTCAATCCGGCTGATTCCATCCATGTCCTTGCTATGCTCCATCAACTCAATCTCCACGACAATGGACTCCATCGACCGATGTCTGCCTACGATCCGCCATCTTTATTATCTTTATTTTTGAACTCACTTTTACCTAGAAGCTCTGACAATTCATGGACTTTCTCCAATTGATCTTGTCTAGTCAAATGGAATTTTGTTCCTATTTGTTTATCACCAGATTGAACTATCTTGACGTTTTTGATAACATTTCCCTTCCCAAACCCCCCTGCCATCAAACACTTTGCTAGTCACACCTAATTATATTCACATATCCTACCTTGATTTGTAATCTCAATGGTCGGGCCAGTTGGCCTTTGATGCCAAATAAATGTATTATTATTATTAAATTATTTTGAAATATCTTCACATTAATTTAACGCATTTGCACGTCTGCATGCATGTAACCTCTTGATTTTAATTGGAACTAGATACCTCTGAAAAACTTAGACAAAAACTTCTTACCACGTTATATTCATACTTTGCATTTCTTCTACAATAAAATTTAACCTTTTTCAACGGAAACGCAGATAGGACGAAATTTTTGATAAATTAGTAAATTCGCACAATCACAGTGGCAGAGTTTTGGTGACTTTCAAATCCGAAATTGATCTGCCGTATATAAATTTCTGTTTATTGAATTTTTAAAATTGGGATGAGTGCAATCTACCATTAAACCCAAAAAATTTCGAGTACAAAATGACGAACTCAAGTCGATATTAAGAAAAAACTAATCGATAAACATGCGTGAAAGTTAATGGTCCCTTCTTGTTGTGAAAATTAGGTATTGACGATTGAGTATCAGCGAACTAATTTTTAGGAAAATATTTTTGTCTCACTATTAATTTATACATTTCCGTGCATTTTTTTCTCACGCAAAACTTTGTCAGCACTTCATCCACAAGGAAATAATGTCTTTTCTCTTACTTATTCCCTAGTGGTGCTACAAGTTGAATCAATAGGTTGGTTCGTCCTGCCATATTTACAATATAATACGTGAACTCTTCCGCTTCTGTTGCCAGAAGTACCTATCGTTTATAAAACAGCATATAATCAGCGTAATATACTGACACTTCAATGCCGTGCAACCTTGAAATTGATAGATTTGTGTAGTCGGTATTGAAGATTTGAAACTTCGTTAGGCTGATTACTTCTATCGGCGTGCTCGTCTTACAATTTCAAACAGTGCTAAAACGCAACCAAAGTAGCATAATTAAACATAAGAGCATTCAAATCATCACGGCGACAATAAAATCTCGTCGGCACTGATGACCAAAATGTGCACCCTACGGTCTAATGCAGTTCCAAAAATTTAAACCTTAAAGTGCCGATTTTAGTGAGTTAAATAGTAAATTAATATCAATTTTGCTCACGCAAAGTTTTACTGTCTGGAGAATTAATCAATTTTTTTCTTTTTCTGCATAATTCATTATAGAACTGAGTGTAAATAGAGAAAAGTAAAAAGGCGTTTTAAAAATCTCAAAAGAACATTTCAAGTTGGGACTAGAAATCGGTATAAAAGAAAACTTCTGAACAAGGCTGCATTTTAACTGTTACTATGAAACAAAATTTAGTTATAAAAAGATGGCGAAACACAACCATTCTCATAGTATTTTTCTGAGAATTTTGTAACGAATTGGTTATTCAATCTGGAAGAGTATTCGCTGAAATTTTTAAAAACGATTTCTTTTTACACAGAGATATATTACACTTTCGCAGCAATCATTTATTAGTTTTGATTATTGGTCTAATGGCGTTTTACTAATAAAATTAAATATTTTAAAACAGCCCAACCACGTAGAATATCAATTGATTATTTTTAGTGTAATAATTAAGGTTGTCCTATATACATGATGAATCTTATTATGGCTTCTGATCAGTGGCAGAATCTGTGATAACTTTTTGATGATTAATCAATTTGTATTTTATTAAATTTTATTTCATATTTTAAGATTAATTTTAGTACATTTTCAACCCGGCAGTTAAGGTAACGAAACTAAATAACCTTTAAAGCGTTAAATTTATTAAAATCTGTACAATTGACGCAATAGAATTGCAGCTGGATCCAATAAATGTAGCGAAGCATGAAAATTATAAGCGCAAATCCGGATTATATTTACGCAGCCACTGATAAAAAATTTGTTGCACTAAGTATGACAACCGCAGCCTCGCTATATAAGATGTCTATAATATATATGCATGTTGGTTAGCTTATATTTGGTCCGGTTCTGACAATGAAAAGGAAGGTTGAAGTGTATCAGTAAGCAGCTCACGTTAAGTTTATAATATTGTTCTGCTCATTATATATATATATATATATATATATATATATCCTTTGTCTTATTTTTAGTCCGTGCATTGATTGTGAAGGTGATCCAAATGGTTTGAGCTACTGCGCAACGTTCTCAAAAGTTCAACTCGCATCTGTTTACATTTTAACTTAATTTATTACTTCGCCTTCAACATTTTCTATTTCATCTGTTTTACCCTACGGCTTTACGAAAAACAGGACGATAATTACTTATATGCTCTCTTTGTGGAAACATTTAATTACATTAGATGAGAGAAAGTTAGATGCATTAATTTTATTTATAGATATCTCATAAGCTTTTGACTCTATATCTTTTGATACTATTTTGAATGCGATTAATTTATTGAATATTCATCCTAATATTTATAGATTACTTAGATACTGTTATTATAATCGAAGAATGAATATTCAAGTAAACAATTTGATATCTAAATCGAATAGGATAAAAAGTGGTGTTCCACATGGATCAAGTTTTGGGACAATTCTATCTGAAATTGTGTTTACACATTTGGAAACTAATATCCCTAACGGTCAAGTTTTCAAATTCGCTGATGATGGGCACTAATAAATAGAAATATGTTATCGAATGAAATAAAATTTTAAACGTTTATAATATGGATTAGACCAATACTAGAATATGCTGCCGTTACATGGAATCCTTTAACAAAGGGCTTTTTAATAAGATAGAAGCTGAACAAAGAAAAGTTGTGAAACAAATTAGTTCTCTCTCCTGCACTATATACGCCACTAGATTACAGTTTGTATCACTGCATCCTTTATGGTTCTGGAGGATGTGCTATTGCATAAAAGCTTTCCATTTGAACCAGTGGACTGGTGCCTATATGAATCCAATAAGAAAGAGTCTAAGTTGGAACTAGATCTGGTCATTTTGCAATATCTCCACCATTGGTAGAGAATGTTGCGAGCAAGCTGTTCTCTTTTTCAAAAATTTACAAAATTTACAATCAATTGCCAAAGGGGCTTAGAGAAACGCTTGCATCTAAAATGTCTTTTAAATTTTTATCTACCTAACTAGAAAAACTGTTCAATTCTGCTGATATTTTTAATTTTGATTATGATAATACTTTCTCATGGCTAAATAAAAGGCAGGATTAACTGTTATTCAGCAGCATAACTTCTCGAGATTCTATCTTCAAATTTTGTATTCATAAAACTGAAATGTTATGCATTATATCATCATATTAATCAAAAATACATGCAATCAATTATTAGTAATGGTTTCTTCTTTTTTGCAAATGTCACCTTGAATTATACGTTAAATTTTCCTATTTTTGATGAAGACTATATCAATCTTTACAGCCGAACTTTCTGATGCTGATAAATTGTACAGTACAACTAATTGAACATATTTATCAGACATGATATCTTTATATATTGTAAATTTTCCAATTTTATTAATTAATTGAACATGTGTGGTTTGAATCAAAATAAAGATATTCTATTCTATTCTAATAATAATCATGAAAGGTCGAAACGCGTCAGTACGTGAAACTGACGGCTGTTTGGCGTTTTGGTGCGGCTAGCTAAATACAATATGATTGGTTTCTTTAACCGATCTAGAAAACTTCATTTAAATTACTTGTAATGAATTTGTCAGGTATAATTTTTAGTTAAATCAAGTAAGCGAAATAATTATCAATCAATAAATTGTAACTGAGTATCTGAAATTTATGTTTAAGCAAATTTCACTGTCAACAACCCCAAATTGGTTTAAAATTTATAAATATGAAATTCTAAGTTTAAAGCATGGATAACGGTGCATAAAATTTGAAGGTGATGGCGTTTATGTTGTTTTTCAAACCTTAGATCAGTTTTATTTTTAATTGTACGTACATGATTGGAGCTATCTAACTCATGTAGGATAGGCTCCTAACAAGCCTGACAGTATTTTACTGAGAAATTATGACCAGTATTATCGATTGGGACATCATAATTTGTCTTGGTGATAGGTATGCTTGTTTTTGCTTTGTACTGGCTAATTTCTTAGTAGTGCAATTGGTATGATTGATTAGGGAGAAATTCTTCTTACTTATCCTATTTTTTTAATTGCTTCTTTCTGCTTGAAAGCATGGCCTATTACACACTGCTACTTGAATTTGCCTTTTTAAAATAAACTTCCCATTCTAAAAGAAGTTGTTGAATATTTATCTTAAGTTTTATTAAACTCTGGAAGAAATTTAAAATGACATTTTCACGCCACTATTTTAAAGGTAACAATTGATGGCGGTTATATTGCTGACCACAACTTGCAATTTCGTATTCACTTTGCCAACTCCATTGATTCAACTGTGCTATGTGAACCAGGACAGGCGGTCGCTGTTGAAAATAAACAGATAGGCCGATTCCAATCGCTTCATTGCATTATGGCAAACTTTATTCCACGTCTTGCAGACATGACTGTAGAAGGCACACTGTTCATCAACAAGGAGTACATCTTCATTGTCGACTGCTCGAGTAAGTTGACAGGACATCTTTTTAATTGATCAGGCCTATCGTTTCTCTGTTTATGAGCATAGAATTTTGACGTGTGCCAACACGTTTGACGAGCAGTAAGATTTACTGTACCCTACAATTAGTCAAATAAATTCGATGAGTCTTTAACGTAAGTCCTTAAACTTAATTTAAATCACTACCAACCCAATAAAGTTTTGCTTATAGAGTCCATATTCTATATGCATATACTCGGAAATGAAACTTATGGCAACTTATTTCTTCTACAAAACATGTTCGCTCCAGGTAACTAGTCATATCAAATTAAGCAAGTTTGGGCTCATTAGTGCACCATACGGTACTCTGCATGGCGTAAAACAACTCAACATGCAACTCAAATTTTATAAATAATTAAATGAAGTCTGTTCGATCCTTGTCTACGAAATGGCATAATATCAAAGAACTTTTCATAGACGCTACACAATTGTTAACTAAGAACTGTTGATTATACCGTGTGAGACAAGTAATTATGAAATATTAATAATTTGGATCCATATAAGCTGATATTGTCACGCGAACAAGAGCGCAAATTGTGCGCTAAAGAAAAGTAACATGTATTATATAGAACAATGAATAATAAATATAAAAAATCGATCAATTAAACGTATTATATTTAAAAGAAACATGTTGCGAGACAGGAAATAAACAATTTACCTGATTTTCGGATTGCGTACCGAAATATTTGAACTCACAATTCAAAACAAACGAGAACACATACACACAGGCATGACGTACGTAGTGAGTTGTCATTAATTGTCATTATATCACTGTAATCTCATTGCGAAGTGTATACATGTAGACACATACACAAACCAATTTAACATACACTTTACTAACATTTCTACAAAAAAACGTTATGCTTCAGAGATCTAAAATCAAGTATAAATGAGGCGGTTTAAATTAATATTTCCACTTGACATATTGATTGTCAACCAAGTGTGTGATGTGTTTGGCATTGAAAAAGGGTTCCGTAATTGGAGCCCGAAATATCTGCAAAAATCATGATGACAGTGGATTCAAATATTTCGGTACGCAATCCGAAAATCAGGTAAATTAAACGTATTGTAAATTAAGTTTTCACTTGGTTGATTTTGAAGGCATGTGGAGGTTAAAATGAAGCTTGCTTCATTTGTTTCGTAAAACGCAACTGATGAAGGCCTACAGCAAGGCAGGCTGAAATATTTTATTTGGATGAAAACTACTGGAACAATGAAAGCTGAATAAGTCGATATACGATATTCTTCGTGCATTTTAAGCTCCATATGCCTACAAAATCAACCAAGTGATCACTTACTTTGCAATACGTATAATTGATCGATTTCTTATATTTATTATTCATTGTTCTGTATATCACATGTTACTTTTCTTTAACGCACGATTTGAGCTCTTGTTCGTGTGACAAGATCAGCTTTTATGGATCCAAATTATTAATATTTCATAATTACTTGTCTCACACGGTAAAATCAACAGTTCTTAGCTAACAATTGTGGGGCGCCTATGAACAGTTCTTTGATATTATGCCATTTCGCAGACAAGGATCGAATAGACATTTAATTATTTATAAAATTTGATTTTCATGTTGAGTTGCTTATACGCCATGCAGAGTACCGTATGGTCCACTAATGAGCCCAAACTTGCTTAATTTGATATGACAAGTTATCTGGAGCGAACACGTTTTGTAGAATAAATAAATTGTCACTAGTTTCATTTCCGAGTATAGGCATTTACCATGCATACCAAAATATAATCAGTTACGCATGTCACATATTTACTTACGAATATCATGGCCCACAACGCCAAGCATATACTAGATCCTTTGGTTTTATAGAACTCGTCTAATTGAGAGTAATCTAGTATGCCCAGTAAACACCAACGTAAATCTAGCATCACCGTTGCAATTCACGTGGCGATTTTCACGCTGCGGTTAACAAACCTTATCAACACCGCTCTATTTTGGTTCACTCGGTATGGCCGACCACTAAGGCTAACAACAACTGGTGTATAGTTGACATCATATCAACGTTAAAGCTATTAATAGTTGTGAACTATCTCAGCATCGGGACATTAAGTACCTTTTGATAACCAGTTTCTCAAATCGGTTCCAATTTTGCCCTGCAGTACTAATCAAAACTCCTCAGGAGGAATTTCTCTTTTTTTATTTTTTCAGAAAATCAAATGATGTAACGGGTTAAATTATAATAGTAGTCTTGCATGATATTTACTCAACTGGATACAGCGGCTTCACGATTTCTATTCAGTCACGAATGTTGTCTTCCCACATCTTACATTGCATGTATATATGATATTCAATTTATTGCGTGGGTTTTGATAAAAACTATTAAAATAAAGTTTGTGTGCTTAAAATAAATACCAAGCCTATTGTATATAATCTGTAAAAAGTGTTTAATTTTGGAGACTATTGCATTAAATAGACGATGTTTTGAATTTCGTAAACGAATCCACCTTTTTGTGTGCATCGACAGTAACACGAGGCTTTCTAGCCCCCATGTGAAGCTGCATTTGGTTACCCAATTAAACCATTATTGAATTTGAAAGTGGTGATAATAACTATTTAAATCGAGTTTGCAAGCTTGAAATAACACCAATTCTATTTTTAATCAGTCGCTATAATATATTATCAGTCTTTCATTATATATATATATATATATATATATATATATATATATATATATATATATATATATATATATATATTACTGTAATTTACTCTGGACGGGTATACTCGTGTAGTTGGTTATAAGAAACCGATTACATTTCAGTTCTAAACAAACACACATAGGCATGGCGTATGCCTATCTAGTGAATCGTTTAATTATGTATTAGGTGTTGCATACCTAGTAACAAATTAGTTCAAGTACGACCAGAAGGATAAACCAAAGACAGCATGAACGGAAAGTATAAACCCCGGCACATTCGTTCCGTGCTTACTGGCGACTCATCAGTACGAGCCGGTATTACGCAACTTACCCACAATCTAATAGCGTTAGTTATGTGGTATAATAGGATAGTACTTTATTTTATTCGAATATGTTAACCTGCAGTAGTGAAGCTAATATAATATAAAGTCCTCAAAAATGCAAATTCAACGTAACTCACTCTATATAATATATATGCCAAGTCCGTAAATGATACCAACACCATGGCTACAGTGTCAGAATCCGATACAAAAATTATATTACCGAAAAGGCACATGATACTCAAATTATAGTTACCGAGTCATTATATGGTACCTACACGATTTTTTCAATGTATGCGGCAGCAAAATGAACGCTGTTTACAAAGTTGAATGTCTTACACAAAAGCAATTATTCTTTCACAAATGTTTGAATTGAAATGAATATATGTAATCAATTGTAAATAAATAATGATATGAATATAGTCACTGGTATAAGTTGTCATTGATGATAAATGGATTAAAATCGTGTAAAAACTTCAATGGGAAAAATTCACAAATAATTAGTTCATTGTTTGCTATGGTTTTAAATTATGGAATTATTATAATCCATTGTACTCTGAAATTCGGATAGGTATAGTTAAACTCGAACAGTAAATCCCTTGCATAAACTGCGAATAATCCAACTGAGCGAAATAAATCCACTGCGACACTATACTCCACCGCATATTCATTGCGTATTGCGCGCGGGTGTGTATATTTAATAAACAACCCTATTAAGTACAAATAAAATGTAGTTCAAGAAATCTCAATTACAACTGCTTGAAACTAACATAAATTGTTTTTAAAATCATAGTTAACAGAAATATTGTGTAAGAACAGAGTTAGATTATTTGACCTTAAAGAGCACCATATTTGTCAAAATCGAACATCGTTGGGTTGTAACGCGGAGCCGCGTGCTACAATATAAGGCAAAAGAAATAATTCTCAAGGTTACAAAGTTAAATTTGGAGCATTGATTTATAAAATAATGAAACAAATTAATAACGCTCACTGATTTCGTGCTGATCAGAAACAGATTGAGGGTTACACAAGGAAAGCTATATCAGAGAAATGATCAAATAAATTTAACGACTTATAAGAAATAGATCACAAACCAAATCAGAATTACCATTAATATTAATTTAAACGTAATAAGGGGAGTTTAATACGTATTTAATTTGACGAAGTTCATGTACAATAGCAACCGGTGATGATAGACGAAAGGTAAAAATATTGCCTTAAAAGTAGTTAACGCATTAAACGACCATTGGTTGCGCGGGCGGTTATAACAATTACTTTAATCAAGGTTGCGTTCTTGATATAGTCACCTGATCCTTTAATTACTTACATATGTCAGTCTAAACTAAGAATTGTATAGTGTAGAAAAGACATTTTATCTATTAGACCGGTTTCGCTTTTATTGACATCTCATCCCGTACTGGCCAGAATTTCCGCGGACAGGGCTCGAACCTGGGCACGTCTGCTTCGGAATCTGGTGCTCTAATCACTGAGCCACCCTAACGCAAACTACACACAATTTTCAGTTATATACTAACTAATGTAATTTGGTTAATTTTTTACATTAGGTGGAGTTCATATGGCATACAAACCATACCCAATCTATTATTACTGAATAGACACAACATTACATGGCGATCTTGATATATGCGAATAAAATTATTTTATAAGCTTAAATTAAAATTAAAATATACAAATGTTTACGTAATAATAGTACATGAACCCCATAAGAGCTCACTTTCCAAAAGAATCAATCATTCAAATGCGCTTCTGCATTGGAACTTGTTTCTCTAACCACTGAGCCACTCCGATGTACATTTCACATAATTTTCAGCTATACATCAACTTATTTTTCTTGGTAAGCTTTTTCTTTAGGTATAAACTAATGTGCATATATTTAGACATAAAGTTCCAACTAATCACTATCAACATGCCATTATGTAACATACATCACAATAACTGTGGAATTGGTATTCTTTTAGATATTTATATAATTAAATGAATTTTGGTTGCTCGAGCAGTAAAACAATTAATTAAATGATGTTTGCGATCTTGATGTGCGTACTGCCTCCATTATATACATACATTAGACAATATAATCCAAACAGTATGCAATGTAGAATTGACACTTCATCCAGTACATCCGTTTAGTCCTTATAATGATCTCAACAAGTACAGCGAAAAATTTGTGGCGATAAGGGCTTGAAGGTGTGCACGTCTCGTTTCATATACTTTTCTCTAATCACTAAGCCACCATTGCGTGAATTGCATAGTATTTACAATTATACACCAAATTATGTTTATTAGTTAGTATTTCTTTTAGGAAGAGCCGCTAATTTTGCAGGTTCCAACTTATCAGCGTCAATTTCTCATTTACGAATAAAAACCAGGCTACATGGGGACATGGATTGGAATTGAGCATTTCCATATTTAAATGAAAATGGATTGCGCGTATTGCGATAACAACTAAATGAATCAAAATTCGATGATGTTATAAAAACCTGTCCCATTATATACATAAATTCGTCTGTTTAAAATAAGCATTGAATAATACAGAGAAGGAAATTCATTCATTAGAGCGCTTTGGACTTTATACGACAGGAAACGAACCAGTGCATTTCTGTTTCGGAATATGTTGCTCTAACAAATGGAGCCACTTTTCCCTGAGTTAGAATAGAATAGAACAGCATAGAATGTATTTATTTGGATTCAAACCACACATGTTCCATCAAATAATAAAATTGGAAAATGTACAATATAAAAAAAAGTTATCACATTACATAAAAATGTGCAATTAGTTTCATGTAGATAAGTAAATCTCACTAGTTGTACTGTACAATATATCAATATCAGAAAGTTCAGCTGTAAGGAATAATAAATTCATCATCAAAATAGGAAAAATTAAGGTATAATTCTTATGTAGCATTATGCAAAAAAAATGAGAACCATGACTAGCAATTGATTGTATGTATTGTTGACTAACATGATGATATAATGCATAACATTTCAATTTTAATAATACAAAACTTGGAAATAAAAATCTCAAGAAATTCTGTTTCCGATAACAACTTTCCTTGTCTTTTATTCAACCATGAGAAAGTATTATCATAATCAAAATAAAAAATATCAGCAGGATTGTAGACTTTTTCTAGTTCAGTAGATAAAAATTTAAAAGACATCTTAGATGGAGGCATTTCTCTAAGCCCCTTTGGCAATTAGTTACAAAAATTGTAGATTTTCGAAAAAGAGAATAACTTTCTCGCAACATTCCCCACCAAAGGAGGAGATATTGCCAAATGTTCAGATCTAGTTCCAACTTCATGACTCTTTCTTATTGGATTCATATAGGCACCAGTCCACTGGTTCAAATGGAAAACGTTTATGCAATAGCACATCCTCCGAAACCATAAAGTTTGCAGTGATACAAACTGTAATCTAGAGGCGTATATAATGCAGGAGATAGGACTAATTTGTTTCAAAACTTTTCTTTGTTAAAACGATTTGCAGTAAGATATCAGCTAATATTTCTCGGTTTGCTTTTCCTTTATATATAACCTAAGGGGCATAAATATGGACAAAATTTTTCAACAGTCAGCACGTTAACATTGTAAATGCTTTTGAATTAGACATTTATATAATTAAATGAATATTGGTTGCGCGAGCAGTAAAAGCAATTAATTATATCATGTTTGCGATCTTCATGTGCATACCTGCCCCATTATATACATACATTAGTCAGTATAATACAAACATTGTGTAATCTAGAATAGGAAATTCATCCAGTCGATTCGTTTCGTCCTTATTGGGAACTCATCAAATACTGTCCAAAATTTGTCGCGTAAATGTGCACGTCCTCTTTCGAATCTGTTGCTCTAACCTGTGAGCCACCATGCCGCATATTGCACAGAAATTTAATTATACACCGAATGATGTTTCTTAATTAGAATTTCCTTTAGGCAGAGCCGAAATTACATGCCACTTGTTTTACACATTCCAGCTAACCAGCGTCAATCTGTCAGAAAAGACTACAAACCACACTAGCTGGGGACATGGAATGAAATTGAATATTTCCATATTTAAGTGAACATAGATTGCGCGGGTTGCGACAACAATTACTTGAATCAAAATTCGATGTCGATATAAAAAACTGTTCCATTATATACATATAATCATCCAGTAGATCGATTTTATCCTTATATGGAACTCATCACTAACTAACCAGAATTTCCCGCGGACAGGGCTCAAACCTGGGCACCTCTGCTTCGGTATCAGGTGCTCTAAAGACTGAGCCATCCTGCCGCACACTACACTGCACACAATTTTCCGTTATATACTAACTAATGTAACTTGGTTTGTATATTTTTCTTTAGGTGGAGCTCATATGGCATCCATTTGGACACAAAGGTCCAATTACTCATCTCCAGTCTGTCATTATTGAACAGACACCACACTACACGTGGAAGTGGTATTGAAATAAAAAATTATATAATTAAATGAACATTGATTGCGCGGGTGGTGATAAAAAATATTGTAATCAAGTTTGCGGTCTGGAAATAAGCACATGACCTATTAATTACTAACAAATATCAGTACAAACTAAGAATTGTTTTGTGTAATAAAGGCAAGTCATCTATTAAACCGGTTTAGTCCTTAATGGTAATTCATCACATAATGTCCAAAATCTACCAAAGACGGGCTCGAAATCGTGCGAGATTGATTTGAAACCTGTTTCTGTAACCATCGAGTAACTCCTGTGCATATTATACACAAGTTCCTATTATATACCAGCTAATACTACTTGATTAGCTTTTCGTTTAGGTATAACCTAAATGACATATATTTAGACATAAATTTCCAACCAACCACCACCAATGTGTCATTTTAGAACAGATAGCACGCTACCTGTGGACATGGTGTTAAATTATACATTTATGTAATAAAACGATTATTTTTGAGCGGGCGTTGATAACAATTAAATAAATTAAAGTCACGATCTTGATAAAAACACCTGTCCCATTATGTACATGTATTTTCCTGTATGAAATATGTATTGTATAATGTAGAAAAGACAATTACATCATTAGACTGGTTTAGTCCTTATTGGGAACTCATCGCGTAATATCCAAAATTTGTCGAGGAAGGGCTCGAACCCGAGCACGTATTTTTTGGCATATGTTGCTATAAACAGTGGGGCATCCTACCGCAGGCTACACACAATTTATATACTAACTGAAATTTCTTGGTTAGCATTTCATTTTGATCGTCACATGGCGTATATTTATACCTAACGATCCAGTTAACTACCGCCATTCCGTCATTAAAGCACAGACATTACGCAAGTTTTGGACATGGTATTAAATTGAGCATTGATACAATTAAATGAACATTGGTTGTGCGGGCGGTGATATCAGCTATAATATTAGACGAGTGGTTAAAACAAAATAAAAATCTTTGCTAATTTACTTATCACCGCCCGCACAACCAATGTTCATTTAATTATATAAATGTTCAATTCAATATCGCGTGTCGTCTGTTCAATAATGAAAGATTGGAGTGGTTAGTTGGAAATTTGCTCTAAATGTATGCCGATTGGGTTCCCCATAAAGAAAAGTCCAACCAAGAAATAATGTATGGTATATAACTGAAAGTTTTATGTAGTATGCTGTAGGGTGTCGCATATGTTAGAACAACAGATTCCTAATCAGACGTGCTTAGCTTCGAACTCTGTTCTAGTCAAATTCTGAACAGTACTTGACGAGATATCAAAAATGACGAACCGGTCTACTGGTTGAATTTTCTTTACTACATTATACATTGCTTGGTTTATACTAACAAATGTATGTATAAAATGAGGCAGGTTATCTAATCTTCTGTTTCTTGTTTGTCTGCTGACGTCAATTTCTCCCTTATGCCATTATGTCGTTAGCAATTTTACAATGCTGGCGTATAAACATTTTTAATTTCCTTTTCTGCTCACCGTATATTTTTCGGAATTTGCGATCTGAGCCACACTGGAACAAGACATCAACGGATTTCTGAAATGAATTAATCTTTTCTCACATTATTTTCAACCACTAGAAACTAGATACGACAATTTCGCACAGGAACTTCTTGTTATCCAGGCGCTGTACTCCACTTTATTAGCATCATAGGCAGCAACAAATTTGTTTCTTTACAAATCATGTTCCTCATGTATGTGTATTTCTAAATGCGACCTCAATAGTCGCGAGATACACAACAGCATTCCTTTTTTGCATATGTAACATCACATTCAACACACAGAGAATCATGAGACTGTACACCGAAGATAAATTGCCAATTTATTTAAATCATTCATAATTTATAAACTTTTATGTATTTGCGATAGATTAAAGTTGTTCGTACAAAACAGCAACTGATCAATTATAATAGCAATATATTATAGCAACATTTACCGCAGTACTGTTAGGGATATCAGCTATTTACGAGAAAATATTTGAGATTCGGCCCCCTGCCAAATCAAGGAATTTCTTAGTTTACAGAAAGCAAAGTCCTAAAAATTATTACAAATATAGGAAATCCTGTATATAAAACAACATATACCAAGCCTACACATTCAAACGTTCCACGAAAATTAAATTTTACTCGTCTGACTATGAATCAAACAAACCAATAACAACATTATTGCGTTTAGGCAAGCAAAATGCACATTGAACCAGCGTCAACAAACATTTGATCGGATTGACAATAACTGAGGTAATGGAGCAGTAAGGCACCATCTTTCCTCTTCCTGGTTGGCTTTTGCCTGCAGAAAGACAATAGGCGGCAACACGTCTTCGGATGGACCTAAATACAGTTTTAAGAGAAGACAGATGGCGATGAAATTGATGCAAATAATATAACCAGACAATAATTTTTAAGTATAACTTAAGTCAACTTTGTGAAATTAAAATAAACTACTTACTTATTTTCATAATTTAGGATTAGATAAATCAAATGTGGAATAAATGATTATCGTTTATTCTTCAACTTGAAGATTATATTTTTTCTCTTAATTGTAAACTTAGTTCAGTTTAAATACACACTCTGACGTAGGCATAAACTTCTCGCATACAGGGGCTCATAACAGCTTGGGAGCAATCGGCCGAACCTTCAAAGTTAATTATCACACTAATCACGAACAAAAATGGGAAGCAATGATTGGACTTTGCACTACGCTCCACCACTAAAGTGTTAGTGTTGGAAGTGCCTTCCTCATTACTGTGCATATTTGGGCTAATAAGGCGAATAAGGAGTCAAAATAATTCACTTCAAAGAAAGATGTGCTTCACTGACCATGGTTCACCAGTCGTCAGGCCGGCCATACTTATGAGTACGGATCATATCCATTTTGCAAACAGGTAAAATGTGAATCCATCTGATAAAAGGCACCGTAAATACACATTCAACAGTTTTAATTTCATTTTTTGTGCATAATCTAAAACGATACAACCTGGTTTTGCAGAGGCACAAGATTCAGCAACTCTTCGCTAATCAAAGAAAAATGACGAACCCAGATGCAGGTGGCATTATAAAAAATAAAGCTAAAAAACTATTAAAATTTATGGATGTTCATTATTAAATATTCTTAGTTACAAATAAGGTGTTATTTCTTGTTCAACGATTAAGAAATTGTAAAATAATGATAGTTCCACACACGAATCAGATGTTTATGTGACGACATAACCACCTTAGGGGTAAAAAGTTGAGAACAATAAATATCCGGCTTTAATAGACCTATAAAATTTTGGAGGGTGATTTATATTTAAAGACTTCAAAACGTAGAAAATACATCTCTGAAATAAATTTTTCCTAAATATAGAAAAGACGGAAATGTTTGGCATAACTTGTAAGTATTGAACCATCACAAGGAATGGGCACCCCAGTGTTTTTTACTGTCCACATATAACCATGACAAGTACAACTTACAATAATTACATACTGCATCGGCCGTCGCACAGAATATAAAGGATCGCCTTATCTGCTGAGCCGCGCAGGGTGGATAAGTGAAATCGGGATATTGAAGGCAACTTTATCTCCGATTCTGCTTCCTTTTTTTGCCTGCCTCTTCTCAATCGAACAATAACACTCTTTTAGATACTATAAATAAGGTTGGTTTAAATCATAATACTGAGCCTAATACCAGGTTATCAAATATCAAAAATGGTTCTAGTAGACGACCATTCATTAAACCTAGGTTAGGTTTTAACGTAGGCGCATTTAATGTGCGAAAATTAAAACAACTTGGACAACGATAAACACTTGCTCGTACGTTGGATAAATAAGAAATCGATATATGTTGCGTATCTGAAACCAGAATACAGGATCTAACGTGCATTACAGAACTGGTTGCTCACTCCTTATCTACGCGTTATTGGCTTCGAACATCTCGTTACTTACTTACTTTACTTTACTGCGGCTCACTCCTTTTGGAGGATAAGCCGGCTCCACATTTCATGGAGTTTCTTGGGAATTTGGTTCCACAGAGTTCTCTCAAGCCGGTAAATGGGGCGTTGGTATTTCCCTTAGCGTGCGAGCTCAAGCTTGCTTAATTGAATGAATCACTTTAAATAATAGATTATGTGCGGCACGTTTTAATATATCTACTAAAATCAAACCAAAAAACCATTATCGTCGTTGCCTCTTCGCTGAATCTGCATATGCTCCTACCGATTGCAGCACCGAAGAAAGCAAGGATGCTTTTTACTCCGATTTAAGCTCCTTACTAAATAAAGCACGAAGTTCAGATATAGTCCTGGGCGCTTAAGTAACACAGAATTTCATTTAGGTGGAAGCTACACTCTATACTCGACGCGCAATAATAAAAGTGAAGGACTTTTGGATAGCTACACTGAACATAGACTAAATTTAAGTAGAACAAACTTCAGGTGTAGTGTAACACGTTGTGCTACATGGCCTCCTCCAGCATCCGGACAACAGTGGACTCAAATGGACTATCTAGCACTTAGTTATAGATGGCCTGGTTGCATCCGGGATTGTCGTTCTTTTTGGAACAAATTTCGACTTGAAACATGAACTTATCAGTTGTAGATTTTTGCTAAAATTTTCCGGGAAAATAATTAAGAATAAACCTCAAATTGATGTAGGCAAACTCGAACAACAATCCTTCCGACAAAATTATGAAAATATTCTAAACGCTAATCTAACTGGTCTGGATGGCGAAAATCCGAATATACTTGGGTCCAAGATAAGTTCCACTATGCTCAATGCAGGTACTAATGTATTTGACATTGCAGGCCCTCGTAGAAATAATCACTAGCTCTCTGTAAAATCTACGGAGATATTTGAAATAAAGCGCCAAATTCTACCTGGCTCGACTCATAATAATACTCGTCGCAATATAAGATGTCAACTCATGCGCAGTCTAAAAGTCGATCTCGAAACCTTTTGGACAAGAAAGGCCGAAGAAATGGAAGTAGCTTTCGAGTCAAGTAAAAATCGCTGTGTGTTCCAACTAATTCGCGCAACAGGTCCGAGAAAATTAAAAGTTAGTGAAACTATAAATGATAGTAACGATTTAATAACCGATAAAATAAGTCGTCTTGACAGGTGGGCTGAACACTTTAGAGATCAATTGTTTTTGCCACCCTGGTCAGTTTCGATTCCCGAAAGCATGTATGCATCAATAGTGTGGTATGATAGTCCCGGAGAACCATCCGAGTTAGAAGTACGCAATGCAATTCTATCTCTTAAACGCCGCAAAGCCGCAAGCCTCGATGATTTGCTTCCGGGATTGTTTAAGGATGGTGGCGATATAATTTCAGGAGCGTTGACCAATCTTTTCATACTATATGGAATAAGGAAACCGTACCAATTTATTGGAACGAGTCGACCGTCATTCCCATTTTCAAAAACGACAATCGTAATTCGTGCGATAACCATCGTGGTGTAAGTTTGACTCCGGTCGTGTCTAGGTTATTTGCTTCGATTATCCTACGTCGTCTTAGCGCTTCACGTGAATCACATACAAGAGAAGAACAGGCCGGATTCCACGCAGGACATTAATATCACAGGCCCACAATAGCCTTATTTCTAGACTTCAAGGGTGCATTTGATTCGGCGGATCGCAATGTTTTATTCCATATCTTGTCAAAAAGTGGTGTGCCCACAAAATTTGTTAATAGTATACGAGCTCTCTACACAAATAATTCTGGTCGCTTTAAGGTCCACAACGAATTAACGCATAACTTTACAACGATAAGTGGTGTTCATCAAGGTTGTCCACTTTCCCCATTTTTGTTTAATTTTGTAATGGATGCTATTATGAATAACACTCTCCCACACATTCAGAATGCTAGAGTTGAAGTTCGCCCGGGCAATAAACTAGTCGATCTTGACTATGCGGACGATATCGTACTATTATTCGACAATAAGGATGCTGCCCAGACCAACTTCAATAGATTAACAGACGTTGTTCCGTCTTTCGGTATGAAATTGGCACCCTCTAAATGTAAGATACTGTTACAGGATCACCCACCACTCACTCCAACATTGCGACTGCAGAATGAAGATCTAGACATAATCGACAGGTTTACATATCTTGGAAGCTCTATCAATAACGTATGTAATATGTCCGACGAGGTGAGAATACGGATCGTGAATGCTAGAGTAGCTTTCTCGAACCCTCGTCATTTATGGAGAAACGCGAATATTTCATTTTGCCTTAAAGGTCGTGTTTACAATGCATTTGTACGCGCAGTTTTACTAAAAGCTAGTGAAACTTGGCCTCTTAGAGTTGATGATTTGAGACGCTTACAGGCATTCGATCATCGTTGTTTGAGAAGCATAGCACATGTTGGTTACTAACAACGAATAACTAACGTTGACATCCGTAGAACTATTTTTGGATCTGACAATAAGAGCTCGTCGTTAGTAAAACAAATAAGGCTCCATCAACTTCGTTGGCTCGGTCAAGTTCGCGTATGCCCCAAATTGGTGTAAGAAACATGGTGTGCAGAATTGAAGTCACTTACATCCAAATTGAGTAGTATAGGACCCACTCGTCTGCCAGGATTGGGTCCTCGTGCGCATCATAGTTCTCGGTTAGAAACCATTAGCGATATGGCATCAAATCGAGCCCAGTTATGATCTTGTTGCAGATGTCTAGTAGAATCACCTTCGTAACTTTCGTTTCTTAATAGGGCAAAGTTAGCTGCGAGGTTTGGTTTTTGTATAACGTGATACAGGGATATCCGTAAGGAAGCTGTATTGCTGATGTCGCCTTGCTCGAATGTTAACTTGGCCACAATCGTGTAGTTGAAAAGTTTAGATTGCCTCATTTCTGTGAGTTATCCCGATAATTAATTTTCATATAAGCAAGGAATTCCTTCTCTCTCTGCCTCTCTCTCTATCTCGTAAATCTCACTTATTATTTGTCTAAATTCACTTATATAATTTTTTACTGCTTATGTTTATATGGCAGTGAAACATCAGTCACTTTTTATTTTTGTATGACTGGACATGATGATGATGATGATTTACAATGAGAGTTTTTATTACGGGTTTTATTTAATCTTAGCTAAACGTGAATTAGATGTGGACGCGAAAATTAATTAAAAGTGAATTTGTATTTGCATAGATGGGTAAAATAAATTAGCTATTTCTTGTTTGTCATTGACATATTTTTTCCAACTGAGATAAAAATAAAAATACAGAAAATCCTACCTCTTTTAGTTTCTAAAATTGTTGCACAGGCTCCTCCAGATGCAGCTAAACAATTAAAAGAAGGTTTACGAGAAACGTGAAAAAACGGTTAGTAGACGGATATGAAAGTGTAAAATTATAGGCGTAGACATAAATAAAACATCTGAACTAATTCAATCTATATTAAAACCAAAATATATTTTTATCAGTCCCACAAAAAATGTTTTTACTGCTGATCATAATCCCCAAGTTAGCTGAAATGATTTTTTAGTTTGGAAAATTCGTTAAGAATTGCGATCACATTCACCAACTGAAATCAAGGCAACTCACGTAACTACATTTTTATACGCGTCTACATATGAATAAGTATTAGCGTATTAATCCAATAGAAGAAGCATATGCTCTAACCACTTTGTGTTTTACTAGTTCATGATATGGAAAGGGTAGTTCGTGTAATTTATATAGTACCACTTAAAATGAATAGGCAGAATGAAACAAATATAAGAATTTAACTATTTTATCTTTATAAATTAAGCATATTAGAAATATTAAATTCAATTTCCAATAATTCTGGTTTTGTCTTCATTGGGCGATTTTCATAAATCAACGTTGCTTTATTTATATATATATATATATATATATATATATATATATATATATATATATATATATATATATATATATATATATATAATTAAATATTTTCCTATATATCACAAAGAAAAAAATTCTGTAGTGTTTGATCTTAAGCCAGCTTGTTACAAAATTATGTGATACCAGTATATAATTTTATGTGCGTATTCATTAAACTGGCCAAAAATCATAGCAATTTCTAGGCTCGCAACTGGCAAGCCCCAGTTAGTCTTACTGGTAACGACAACACTAAACATATAATGGTCAGGATACGGCCATCCTTGCATTTGCATTCGGTGAACGGCAAAGATAAAGTTAAAATAAGGCCTAGCCTGCCAAACGCGAAAAGACAAATTTTAAACGCCAATGTAAACTTTGGGTTCTTCCGCCTCTAAAATCACATGTCCTGGACAGATAACGCAATCTATTCTTAATTAACAGACCATATAATATAAGAACATTTTAATAAAAATAATCCAACCCCACAAGTTCTGAGTAACCTAGTTATCGCATAGCGCTAAACGCGTCATAAAATTCCATGGTCGTATGGTAAACAAAAATTTGTCCCTAAATTCCGCCAGATTGTTTAATTTAGTAACAAATTAGTTCAGTTGTAACCAGAAGGATAAAACAAAGGCAGCATGAACGGTAAGTATAATCTCATGCACATTCGTTCGTGCAGGAGTTTATACTTCCGTTCATCCTGCCTTTGGTTTATCCTTCTGGTCACAACTGAACTAATTTGTTACTAGGTTCGCAACACCTAATACATACTTGCATATATATATATATATATATATATTAGTTCTTCGCAACAAACAGTATTTAACTAGATTGTTCAATTGTCCAATCACAAGACGTCAGTTCTTTGGTTTTACTTAGGTCTTGATTAACCTAAGACGCAGCGAGTTTTACAGGACCAGTCCATAGAAAATGTAACGAAAAATAGTTTGCCGAGTGATATCAATGGTACGGAATGTGCAGATTTGCATTAGGTCTATTTAACTGTAATCATTAATGTAATGGAAGGCCGATATTGAAGAAATACAAGATGCTCATCAAAGTAGACGACTGCTAAGTATGCTAGAATGAGGAATGAGCACGCTGGTATGTGCTAAATGGTTTGCCACCAAAAGCGATAAAAATTAAGCATAAAAGAGGCTGAGTCTTTCGTGCGCAGGTTTGATGCCAGATTGAAACAACATGTTCTGCCATAATGTCAACAGTGTATAGCATGTCAATAAAGTAAAACTTTACAATAAGTACTCTCACACAAATTGCTTTCGATCTTACACAGAAAAATTAACTTATGTAAATTGCTTTCACGCGCGTTACTTGAGATTAGACAATAAAAATGCTTTTGGAAATAAAATAAATATAAATAGATGTCTAGAATGAGGATACCACATCTGCCACACGTTGTTTTATTCCTGTGAGTATGATGTCAATCCTGAAGATCGAACTAGAAATGAAGTCTCTAAAATTTGGAAAAGGAAGTGTGGAATATCTTGTTCCAACTTTATTTTCAGACAAGCAGCTGATGGAAGGCTTTAAAAAGAAAGGGAACTTGAGAACCCATCAATCAAGGTCAATAATCGGTGCACCTGGAAAGGTACAGGATTCAAAATTTTACCAACCTACAAGTGCTATCATTTGTCCGCACAAGAAAAATGCGGCCAAATCTACAACAAGAAGGACAGCACTGAACAAAAAATCAACATTTAAGTACTACTTAAATAAAAAAAAGAGACTCACGTAAATGGATTACGAATTCTTGCAGATAAACCATACGTCTAACTACACCAGACGAATATTAATCTACCAACTAAAGTTGAAATATACGATTTCAACAGAACCAATATGACTAATACAAGTTCAGATGAGACGCATAGCAAAGATACACATAAATTTTGAACGTTGTTCGAGCTCCGTCAGATATAACCGATCGCTTCTTGTCTTGGAGCATAGTGTACGACTGACAGTATATTGACTTCAAGACATTTGGTTTGGTGATTAGAGAAATAGTCGGGCGATTCCGGAGGGATTTGGATAGCTCAATAAATGCTGCATCAGAAAGGCCAAACCGCTTGACCACATCAGCAGAAACTGAACTTACTTGTGCCACTTTTGATCCCAATTAGAGCATTTTTAACGTAGTTTTAAAAGGCCTCGTTGTTAGGCATCGGATAAAGTTTGGCCGTATTGAACGCTTTAGTGACATTTAGTTTGAGAATCTAACGGATAAATATTTTAGTGCAATTCGTTGAATCTTTTTTCAAAAATTTACATAGGCTTGGTTATATTACAATATTTAAATGAACGCAGTCAATATGAAGAATTTAAGGATTAGCTATTAAATTCTTATCGGCCATAGGCATGCTTAACCGATTGAACGATCAAATAATAAACAATAAAAATTCTTTTTCAATATAATAATAAGATAATATTTTTTTCATTGATCTCGAAAATAAAAAATATATATATATATATAAGAATTAAGAACTTTACCGTTATTATTGCTGACACAGCTTGAATAATCTAAAAATTTAGTAAGAATAAAATATATAATGGTTTACTCTAAAAAACTGAAAGGCAAGATATAGCAAAATATTCGAATAGAAAATAGTACCTTCCAATATTCCCATATTAGTTTTATAAATATTTAGTGGGTTCAGGGTATAGTACCAGCTCCTACCCATGAGTCGCCTGTAAGCACGAAACGCATTTATACATGAGATTTAACCTTTTCTTCATGCTAATTTTGGTGTATCCTTCTGGTCTTATATGTAACTATGCGCGCAATAGCCAATACGCAAATGTAAATGCACATATGATGATTGTTATAATAGAAATTTCATTTACAAGGGATACATATGGGAATTAATTTACTTTACGTATCTAATATCTTAGATTTGATTTGGAAAAGAGTTAAAAACAAATTTCTTAATTAAACCAATTTATACTTCAATGGTTAATGCTATTGTAACACGCGGCTCCGTGTTACAACCCAATGATGTTCGATACAGTGCTCTTTAGGGTCAAATAATCTAAATCTGTTCTTATACCATATTCCTCTTTACGGTAATTTTAGAAAAAATCTCTGCTAGTTTCAGGCAGTTTTAATCGATATTTCTCGAACTGCAATTTTTTTTGTAATTAATAGAATTTTATAAAATAGACAGAACTGCGCACGATACGGATGAAACACGCGGTGGACTATTATGTCTCAGTGAACTTATTTCGCTTAGTTGTAGAAGTTACGCATTGGAATTACTGTGTAAGTCTATCCGAACTTCAGGGAACAATGGATTAATATAATAACTTGAGGTAAAACAGGATAAAACACTGAACTAAATATTTGTGAGTTTTTTTGTCATTGAAGTCGTTATACGGATTATACAGAACATTTTCTTTTTAACATAAATCATTTTACTATGTTCAGTTTATCATGTGTTTTCAATCATTTGTCTATATTCATTCCAATCCAGACATTTGTGTAAGAATAATTTCTTGTGTGCAAAACATTTCACTTTATAAATATAAATCATTTTAATCTTTGCCGTCTAGGAGACGGACAATTTAGTTTAACTGTGAATGGTGTTTGATCTATTTTTGCATAAAATCTGCTTTTGCAGCTGGCCAACATATATTCAATTTGAACTAACTGTGAATTATATTTCTAATTGCAACATTATATCTAATATATGTATGAAACCTAGTTTCGGTTTTCTCATATCAACCATCCGAAAAGGATCAGAGACTGATTAGTCGCACGGGGGCCCCGGAGGACGGGTATGAAATCACGAACAAGAAAGCAACCCCGCGAAATACCCCTACACTATAATATATATAATGGAAGGCAAAAGAAACATAAAATTAATATAAACATACATATATTCATACAAACGGGTCTACTCTAGAAATAAAATACATGTATAAATTTAGTTTAAACAGAAAAAAACTCATCATAAACAGAATATAAAATTATATTTCTGCAAAAATTAGATGAACATGTTAATAATATGAGTATCATGCAATAACAGTTAAATACTGTTTGTCGCGGAGAACTAATATATATGTAAGTATGTATTAGATGTTGCGACATACTCTTTGAAGTAAGCCAGTAAGCACAAAACGAATGTGCATGAGATTATACTTTCCGTTCATGCTGCATTTGGTTTATCCTTCTGGTCACAACTTAACTAATTTGTTACTAGGTTCGCAATACCAAATACATACTTGCATATTACGCAATAATTCATGCCCTGTCTACAAATGGCTATGCAAAAAACTAAACAACGCCTTATCGCGCAAATTTTTAACGATATTTTCGTTCTATTTCAGGGGCAGAAGACCTTCATATTTATATATCGCGTTGTTCATGTAGTATTGTGAAAGACTTGTTTGCACAAAATTTCAATGGTTCAACGTCTGAGCAACAGATAAATTTATCAAAGTATCGTCCCCTCCGTTTTTCAAACGTAAAAGATTAAACACGTTACCTTCATAACAATTTATTTAAAGAATGCCTGAATAAAGTATCCATTTGGCCATATGCTTATTCGTAAAATTTACTCAACAAATGAAATGACCAGGAGGAGATTTAGTCTACCATATTTCTCTTTCGCATTTGGCTAAATATACTCATAGCAACTAGACTCCCCCTCAAAAAGCACTCTCCTTTAATAATTTTTTGCCCAATTTAAAATTATTTTTACATTAGCATTACTTTTTTGAAGTCTTCTCGTTATTTTTTGATTTGTTATGCTTATAAAGCGATAAAACATTGGTTTTCAATGAATTACGCAAGGTGGTGCATATTGCTGATATATTTCGTGATTCGTTTATTTGGAATAAAAACGTGACAATTATACTGGTAAGATAATGAATAAAAAATTGACTACAGAAAGTTTTGTCACCGCTGCGAGCCTCAAAATGCTTTGTAAGCAAATTTCCTTGTGCATAAAAGAAATCCAATCAACTTACGATCCCAGACATGTAAAATCTTTATACATAGAAATTGACTGACTAATCTCAATAAATAAAAACAGCCATTTTCAAACAATTATGGGCGAAAGAGGAAACCATCTAAATAATACTGGCAACTGCAAATTAGAAGCTCGGTAATCATTGCCAGACTTGTCAATTAAGTTAAACTGAGGAAAACCGCGAAATAAAAAATGCCTTAAGTCCTTCTACACAATAATAGTTATTATTTACCTTTTCCTCGTTTTGCGAAATGAATGTTTCACGTCAATTTTTCTAATTTTTACTCCTGATAGTAAAGTGACCAGTTTCAGATTCCTTTTACAAAGATAAACACATCGCACCAATATTTCTTTCAAATATGAAGCTTATTGATATTTCTTTAATTTTAAACAAAGTTCATGTTTAAGGAGCACGTATTGTTTATCAATCTTTACTTTAAAACAGAAAAATTTCATTTAAATACTGTTTTTTGGAAAGAACTAATATATATGCAGGTATGTATTAGGTGTTGCGAACCTAATAACAAATTAGTTCAGTTTTGACCAGAAGGATAAACCAAAGACAGCATGAACGGAAAGTATAATCTTATGCACATTCATTTCGTCAAATTTGTTGGTAAGTTAATCTTATCGTTGACTAAGTAATTGGGAACCTGACCTCGAAATATCCGGAGTGAAAATGAGGACAGTGAACTAGAATATCTTTCATAATAAAAAAATTCTGAGCAGTGCAAAAAAGTTATTTGAAGCAAGAGCCACTGTCGCCAGTTAAAATAATTGATAATTCTGAAATGAAGCATTTACGTGTCGGTAGATGCTCGACGCACTGTATCATATCTACCAGAATATTGCATTTCTGCAAAACCATGGTTCTTCTAAGTCGTATTATTTATTTTTGTACAAACTAATACATCGTCGTATATCAGATAACTGGTGGATAATAACAAATGAATGAATACAGTCATTGGTCACAGAACAAATATTTCAAGTACCCACTCAATAGATTTTATTGCTTTGATTTTACTGAACAGCTCTTCTGTAGAAATTAGACCTGTAATGAGGTTGGAACAATGAAAATATCGAATAGCAATTAGTTTTTTTATCAATACTCCTCCGTCACTTGTACGGTTTTCCAAATGTTTCCAGCGTTGAATACAATCTAAGCTATTACTGACGTGTTCATAAATGGGACTAAATCATTGTGTAGTAGATAAATTGTTTTCGAAATTAGATTATTATCAATATGACTCCAATGCATAACACCGGCAGTCACATAATTGGCCTGATCGGTCAATAGGCTTACATACAACACGTACTCATTCAAAGGCACAATCAACTACAAACATTATATTTATCATTGACTATACTTACGATATTTGGCCGAAGTATCAACTGCCAAGTAGGCTGTTGCTTCGCACAATATATTGGAGCTCATCGATAAAGATACCATTTCATCATGCAATATCATCTTTCTTTCTTTTGCTACCTCACGTTCGTCTTCGGTTTTGGCTTCACGTTCAGTTTCTTCTGCAGTCCAGTAACAATATCCATTAAGAACAAACATAGGTTTTCGGCAAATCTGCGGTGCATATTAAGGTTTCACCTGTATGAATTTCACACCGAACAGTTATCTGTCCTGAAATCTCACTAGGATCTGTTAAAAATAGATGGGTGAACATTTTTTGGAAATAAAGAAGCTATTAAAATCTATCATGGAGAATTATTACACATAAAATATAGCAAAATTATAATAAATGTCATTTTAAGACATTTCATTATTCAAATGTAACTTATGAAAGAAAGCTCATATAACCATCGAAAACTTGCCGAGTAAATTCATGTGCAAAACTGTAGAAAACATTCGAATCCAAAATCAGGTATCCATACATAGCAAACGTACATACCTGCATAAATATATTAACATATGCACAAATAAATGCATAAATATAGTACAATTATATGCATAAATATTATAATAAATGCACGAATGCAAGCATCCATACGTACACACCTATATACATGCATACAACTATACTAACATGCATTATTATCTGATCTGCGTTTAGATTAACACGAAATGAAAGTTTACTTATAGCCACAAGTTTAAAAGAAACAAACTAATGAAAAAACACGCATACATACATATACACACATAAATACATACCAGCATACAGCATACCCCATGACCATATATATATATATATATATATATATATATATACTACATACATAAATAAATAACTACATACATAAATACGTATACCATTATATATGGAAATATATATACGTACGTACATACATCCATACATAAACACATATACATTCATAAATTGAAAGGAATTTACACAAAAAGGACAAATCAAACATAATATTTTTTTATTACCTGTTTGATTAATACCACAAAAGACTGAAAATACTTCATCAATAATTAGCGACCGTAATACACTGGGGATCGGCATGACATTGAGCTTTTCATCTTTGGAATCTTTTAAGTTGAAGTCCAAACTACAGTTCAAAATGGTCGGTTCAAACGTCTTCTCGAGAATGCACAAAACATCTTCAGAAAGTACGGAACTAAGAAATATTATTTTTAAATAAAAAGACGCCAGCGTTAGAAAATAAGAAACTCAACTCAGATAATGCACTTATCATTTGTTCATTCTTACTCAATTGTTTTGAAAAAATAAATAAGAACAAACCTCGAACAGATGTTAGCCCAATCGAACAACCGTCTATTCAACAAAAATATGAAGATATTTAAAATTGAAGTTTAATTGAATTGTTGGTAAACATTCGAATATAACGTTGACGACGATAAGGTCTACTTTGCACAATACAGTTACAACTGCATGTGGTATTATATATTCC
Source organism: Eudiplozoon nipponicum (assembly GCA_029291075.1). Lineage (NCBI taxonomy): Eukaryota > Metazoa > Platyhelminthes > Monogenea > Mazocraeidea > Diplozoidae > Eudiplozoon > Eudiplozoon nipponicum. The sequence continues at coordinate 33,137 of JAQBSW010003922.1, read as the reverse complement.
AGTAGAAATAGACATTAGGTCTCAGCAAAATTTATAGACGTTGAAGACTTGGTGCCAAATACCTGCTAGCTCGGCCTAAAATAATACACTTGGAGTTGAACGAAGCCAAATCAAGTGTAGTCAAAAAGTCGACATCGAATTCTTATGAAATAGAAAGGCAGAAGAAGTGAAAGAAGTGCTCAAAATGGGCAATATCCGATGTTTTTTTCCAAATTATTCGCGCAACAGACCCGACGAAATGTAAAGTTAGATAAATTATTATTGTTCGTAAGAACCAAACAAAACCGATAAGAAGCGTCATCCTGATAAAAGGGCTAAACAATTTAAATTTTCATGGACATTTACGCCAGTCACAATCCCTGAACGTATGTAAGTATCAACAATATGGGGATTTAAATTCGAACACCATTTCAGTTTGAAATACAAACAGTAACTGACAATCAAGTTTGTTATATTTTCAATTTTGAATTTTAACTTTAATTACCGTGACATCGCAAATTTACAGTAATACCACAAATTTTCAATACTTTTTCTGTCTTTCTCTCGCTCCCATTAACATACCGCACTCTAGATGAGATTATATATACCAGGAATTTGACATATCTGTATTTATATTGAGGTAATGTTTGGTCATTTGTAGTATATATATATATATATATATATATATGTATATATATAATTGTTTTGTGAGGTTTTCATATATATATATATATATATATATATATATATATATATATATATATATATAGTATATCCTTAGAGAAAAATAAAGACATAACTTACGCTTCGCGATTAAAAGCTGCGCAACCTCCTCCCGCGGTGGCAATTTCTTGCACATAACCTGTGCTGACGCCCTCCCCGATACCGATTGCAGATAACCTTGTGTTCTGTCTATGCCGACCTATATCCACACGGACCTTTAAAACAAAAAATGACAATTTCAATAAAATGAAGTATAAACCTTGTGGTCATTATTTTATTTTGGACATACGCATATAGGTAGTTTAGGCACAAATTATTTGCAGTAAGCAAACACCAAGTAAAAGCTGCCCTTAATTGGGGAGTTTATGCAAGTATTTGTTAGACAGGAAACGTAGAACAAAGAATATCTCAACTAACAGATTTGATGGAATGTAATTTATCTTCGTTTTTTGCAATGAAAAGTACACAAAAAATCAGTATGGATTAGAATATCATACCACGTGATAAAGTGAAAAATGATGCTTCCTTTCTTTAAAGTAGATTTGGCCATAATGTTGTAGTGTGGTTTATTTCGCTTCAAGTCTTTGTTATTTAGGTAAGTTTACTCATAGTAGCTACGTCCTCCAAATAAATCTTTATAGTAATTTGAGTGCCCAAATTATTATTTTTGTTCTCATTAAAATTGTTTTCTTTGTTAATTTTCTTATGGTTATATGGCAGTGAAACATCACTAATGGATTTTGAGTTTCTATGTTTAATTTTAACTCAAACATTTTGGTTTCCGTTTTCTGAATCCTACTCTACAGAGAGCACAACCCACAAATAATTTGACACGGACAGAGCAAGCGAGACACAGAAAAATGTACGATGACGCAGGCATTGAGATATAAAGGACTAAGAGAGTTAGAGAGACAGAAATGATACAGTAATCGATAATTTTAGAGAAATGTCAGTTTTTTAAAATGAAAACAATTCCACAATAAGCAAATTGGTTTCTACATAAATTCGCAATCTAAACCATGTGAAATTTTTTGTTCTTCTCAAAAAAAGGTGTGATAGATTTCGAAATTGTAGAAGCTTTCAGGTGTGAAAGTCCTTGCGCGAACTGTAATGGGCATAAAGAATTTAAACATGAACCCAACGAGAATTGGTGAAATTTTGTGTTTTTGTTTGTTTACATGCTCATTTGTCTATGATATTGCGTTTTCTGATGATTTTAATTTAAATAGGCAATTTAACTTAAATTTCAAATGTAAAAATCAATAAATTTCAATCTATGTTAAACACCGCGAGACCCAAATTATCTTTTTAAACTGTGTATTATAAACATGCGTTTGGAATATATATGAATTACTTCCTTATTTACATTAATGAATGAACATTCATTTTTAAAGAGGATAAAACGAAATTCCCTAGTATAAAGAGCCAACATCTGACATATATATTTAAAAAATCACAGATCACGCAGGTGGTAATTACAAATAATTAAAGCAATGTTGCAAGCCTGTCATAAAAACAATCCTTGTACACTGGCAAATGTATATATAATTGGATTTGTGGTTATATCAAGCTCGTAAAAACTATTTAAATTACCTGATATATTCCAACTTAAAAGAGTTTACGTGAAATTGATGTGATCCGTCACAAAATATAAATGGGGCTCATAAGTGGAATATTAACTAAAATCTTCAAATGGAATACTAATTAGGTTTACATCTCTCGCGTTATCGACGTTACCATCAGTCAGTACGATAACCTCACGGAACCAGCCTTCTCCACTAGTTTCCTTACTGAATACACCGTCTTTCAATGCTGAGAGCAACTATGTTCCATTCCAATCGGTATTTATGCCTTTCTGTAAAGTAATCGCGCGTTTAGTGACTCCTCGTTATAAATGAGTTAAGGTTTCTAATTCGGACTTATTCAATTTATAATTTGGGAAATCCTGCTGGACATACTGAAGCATCATTATTCAGAAATAAGCCAATGTTAAAAGAATATGCGCAAAAATTAATAACGTTAAAATGTTCTAAATTAACAAAAAATAATAGTCATTAGAACTGGCCTAGGATATTTTGTTTCATACAGGTTTAAATAAATTAATCAAATATTTGGAAAACACACGTAAGGTTTCATTTGTCATGAAAACAAGTATTTCAATTAGGGTTGCGAGCTTGAAATAAACATCAATCAGATTATGTAAAAAAATTACAGTATAAGTTGCACATTGCATTAGATAGCAAAGGTAATTTATCCATTGGGCCTAATTCTACTTTATATGGAACTGTTCAATTTCTGTCAAAAATTTCCCACGGACGGGATTCGAACTGGGGCATATTTGCCGTGGAGTTTGATATTCTATCCCCATGTCGCATGCTGCACACAATTTGAATTCATATACGAACTTACTTATCTGGCCACTTTTCTGTCATTTTGAACCTATTTAGGATCTTTTTGTATCATATGTTCTAACTAGACATCCCCGATCTATCTTAATAATACAGACACCATGCCGCTTGAGGTAGTTCTATTGATATGAAGTCTAATGGCAGGATTTTGATGATAAATATTTTGTCAGTATAAAATGCCTTTTGCATTCAAAGACTCCAAATTGGTTCCATCCATGGGAAAAGCCAACTAGAAACATACGTTTGTATATGACTTCAGATTGCGTGCAGTATGCGGCTGGTGTGATGCAGTGTATAGTCTTAATCCTCAAAAGCCGTGTGCCTTGTTCGAGTCCCGTCTGCAGAAAATCCTTGACAGTACTTAAGGAGAACGCAATAAAGAGGAAACCTGTCTACTGGATGAATTTCTTTTGCTACCGTATTTAATGTACAATTTCTACAGGCGAAAATTAAATATGTTCAAAACCAACTAAACATTGCTTAAGGTTGAAAACGAAATTCATCCAATAACTCGCTTTCGTCAATATTGGAAACTCCTCAATTATCTACCATATTTTGCTGCTGAAACGGAGCTCGATTCGAGTCACACTTGCTTCTAAATCTTGCACTCATAACACTACACCACCTTTGTTGGACAATAAAAGAAAATTTCACTCATAATAATTTATATTTCGGCGTACAGGTACGAGTGCAGGACTACGAAGAAAAATATACCTCAGTTCGTGCGCCAATCGCGCCAAATTCTGGTGTGTACTTCCCAATTTCCCAATGAGGACGAAATCGGTTGAGTTGACGAATTGTCTTTGCTACTTCAAGTAATGTTAACTTTATACTAATGAAATAAATATATAAATCATTAAATAAAGTTTCAATTCAATATAAACATATATATATATATATATATATATATATATATATATATATATATATATATATATATAATAGAAAAGTTTATGATGCTACTATGTACCCTCACACTAATATGATGGGCAAAATTCAGCAAGAATCTAACAGAAATAAGGGTCCAGCGGAGAAGCCTGGAAACACATTTTCAGCTGCCAGAGACTCGTCTCGAAAATTGTGGCCATCCTCTACGCGAGAATTTCTGGTGGGCATTTGCGCTTCTATTTGCAAAAACAACCACGTTGACTGATCTGACAAAAACATCTATTTTCTAAATTTCCGGCCTGAAAAATACCAGGTTATAACTATGACAAAACGTCTCGTTCATAACGAGATACTGTCATTTCACTCAAGAAGAGAAAGAGTAATTTTGTTTCAGCTAGTACTACTGCTGTTTGCCTTCGTAGGATGGGCAGAAGCGCCCTAGTGCTGGTGAGTCATAAAATCTGCGATATGGAACGCATAGTAATAAATTAATAAATAAAACTTTTGTAGATAAACCTCATTTTCTCTCGCTGTGATAAGTGTTCTCCACGTGGTACCAAAGCGAGACAAGATTATTTGAGCTATAAGACCCAGGAATTTCTGAATTTCTTGTTGTTGGTAACTTAGTTATTCCTAAAAAAAACTATGTGTACATGGACTATTTTTGCGCAAAATAATGATAATTTGACAAGATCACAGTGAATTAAAATTTCAGTATAGATTATTTATCAATTTTCCATAAAAGCTAGCTTACTTTTGCACAACGCTTGTCTTCACCCTCATAGTTTACCGAAAACATATCTGATGGATGGCCACTAACGTTTAGTATGTCGGATGGCATGTTGATTTCTGACGTGAAATCTTTTTTACAGGAATTACTCATTGAAATGTGTCCATTCATCCGATTTTCAAGTGAACCTGTTCAAAACAAAAACGGGAATTTTTGGCTTCAAATTTTAACTTTTAAACGGCTTACGGTGTCTCTTATTTGTTTGGTATTTGGGCAGAACTCGCAAAATGTGCTATTTCAAACAATTATCATGCATTGTTGTGGTAAACAAAAGTAGACTAGACTAAGGACATCGGATACTAACATCTTGCTGAATTGTTCACTAGACACAAGTGTGTGAAGCATTTACAATCAGATATAAATAGCATAAAATACATTAAAATCTAGATACATGACGAAATACAACCACGTTTGCTTCAGCGATGGGTTAGTTCTAAATCTTTGTCAATGTTTGACTTAATTGGTTAATTCTTACAAAACTATATCATTAAGTTAGTGAAAGAGAAAACATATTACTAACCAAATTTATGTAGATAATTATATATACAAAGAATTTAATAATATATTGTAACACGCGGCTCCGTGTTACAACCCAACGAAGGTCAATTTTTACAAACGCTGTGCTCTTTAAGGTCAAATATTCTAACTCTGTCCTTAAACAATATTTCTCTTAGCTGTGATTTTAGGAACAATCTCTTTTAGTCTCAAGCAGTTTTAATCGATATTTCTTGAACTGCAATTTTATTTGTAATTAATAGTGTTTTTATAAAATAGACAGAACCGCGCACGAGACGAAAAAAACACGCGGTGGACTATTGTGTCATTGAAGTCCTTAAACGATTTACATTCTTTTTATAGTGATAACCTTTAACGATGACTTTTTCCATGTATCATTTGTTTTAAATCGATGGCATAAATGTTGAGCAATTCAGACCTTTGTACGCGAATAACTGATTGAGCATAAAACAATTTTCCATGATAAACTTAAATCATTTTAATTTTTGCCGTCTAGAAGACGGACCATTTAGTTTAATTGTGAACGATATTTAAAACATATTTTTGCATAAAAATATAATTTTACAGCTGACTAACATATATTCAATTTGAACTAACTGTGAATAGTGTTTGAGATATAATTTTACATTAAAATCTGTATTATTGCCAACCAACTCCTTCAATTCGGATTAACAGTGAATTATATTTATGTGCTACATTGTGTGTAATATATACATGAAACCTTTCTTCGGCCTTCTAATATTAACCATCTGAAAAGGAACAGACTGATTGGGTGCTCGGGTAGTAATAATAGCAACCATTGATAAGTAGTAGGGGTACAAAATCAGGAACGAGATAGCAACAGCGAAAAGTACCCCTACAATATAGTCACTATAAAGCAAATGAAAACTTCAGTGTAATTAAAAATAACTTTACTTAGATTCTGGAAACTTTTACCTGAACATTGCATTGCATTTCCGCGCCAGTTTTTATTAATAATGGTAAGTGGTAATGATATATATATATATATATATATATATATATATATATATATATATATATATATATACTATATATTGCCAAACCAACAAAGTTAAGATGTTCATGTTTATCAATTATTTTGTGTCTGTCTTACATGACCAATCAAAGAAATGACAATCCAAAATCAAACCTTAAACGAAATAAGAAATTTCCTGTAGAGATCCTGGAATAAGTGTTGTTTAGTAAATACCATAATTAAAAAGGCAGTTCTTCAAATTATACATCTATAAATGCATTCAAACATCCGACCATACATCCAACCATTCAAAATTCCATGCATAAATGTAAACATAGACGCGCAAAGACAAACATACAAACATAAACGCACACACAAGTACACACACACACACAATTCATTGATATGTGTGTCCACCAAATAGTCCAGTTTGCATGATTCTCGAAAAACTTATAAAAATTATTTATTGAACAGAAGCTTAATTTTTCGCATTTAATAACTTTGCAACCCGTTTGAAATCAAAAACCGATTTTCACAGTGAATGTTCTTATGACAAACTCAATCGGTCCGCATATTTTCACCATAATGACTGTTTATATAGCATGAAAAATTGAAACAAACCATGTTTATTAATTATATAAACAAAGTGAATCTTCTAGAAAAACGAAATTAATTTTTTTTAAATATGACTATTCTTGGTCTAGAATTAAGAATATCAATAAAAACGGTGGTTAAACGGAAAAGTGTTGTGCATAAACAAAAATAAAAATGGCTCCAATAACGGCCGTGCAACATAAACTGCCAGCAAAACACGCAATATCTACGTAAAATTTAAATATAACTTGTGGGCGGAGTCTTGATCTTGTGTCTTAGTTTAATTTTTGTATAGTTCATTTCATGACACATTGCTCTTTAGGCTCTGATGTACTCGTTGGCTCTTGACAAGATGATGGTCTTTGTTCTTGATCATTATCACAACCGGTTTTCATTGGTGCCCTCCAGAAATTAAATGCCAACTTCAATCTTTCAATGAACACTGGTTTATGATCAATTACGAAGAACTGCGGACCGCGGTTTATTATTGGATGAGGTCCGGTAAACTTAGGCTTCTACACCGACTGCACAGCGTCTATTCGGACAGAGGCTTGCTTACATGTGTATAAAGCTTTCCAAATAAACACTGGCGAATGATGTTCTCTTGTCGTTAAATTAAAAACCGCTCATTTAATCTACAGAGATTGGGGGACTGCAACCTAAAGTCACGTTTGTAACTGATGCTTTATGCTATCAAGTCCACATGATCGAATACTAAATGGTTTTAATGGTAGTGCAGTAAGCCAATCCGAATATTCGCGTTACGCACACAGCAACGTATTTAGCTCGCGACGTACGAGTTCCACAAGACTTCAACACTTAATATTAAGCACTATATTTCTTCGTATGTCAATTCATAGGAATTGTAATTTGCATGTCATGAATTTTGTACCTTGCTCAGTGAATACTACTTCTGGTACTCAAAATCTTACCACCCAGTTTAGAAAAAACACATAGGTAATGGTCTCCCAATCAAGACCAGTTAGTGGTATTGCTTCAAACCATCTTGAGTGTCAATCAATTATTTTCATACAATAACGAAAACCACGTACTGCATGGATAGTGTTTAAGTCAATACGGATAAATCTAAAAAGAGCGTTAGGTAGCTCGAAATGGCCAAAATCTGAGAGAGTATGGAGAAAGACATTTGAGAGTTGAGATGGTCTGCATGCTTTGACACATTCGGTATTTTCTCATCAAACGTTAATAAAAAATAACGATCTTGTGGCAACATATTTTAGCAACCGAAACATTCCTCCGTCTTTCGGAAGACCCTTTGAAACATCGCTAGTACACTTAGCTTGGACCAAGTGGTCGTAAAGTCGGTTAATTCTATGGTTTAAATAAATATGTATACAAAATAACGCTTAATGAAATTTGGAAATAGCTCGTCAGGCAGTTCTGATCGACATGGCTTATAGGTAAAGTCAACAATAGGAGAGTCGTCCGGTCTGATGTTCCTGTATGTTACAAAGTTTGGTGTTCTAATTCAGATACTAGAGTGAGAGCAACTGACGATTCTTCTATCTCAAGGCAGACAAATAAGAGATATGTATCATATACTTTTAAATAATATTATTTACCTACATCTGTAGTTTAATTATAAGGATATTTTCACGCTTGAATCAAGAAATGTGGGAACTCTTGCGACTCGAAACAGCTGGTCTTTTAAAGCTTGTAAAGCTGGCTAGCGCAGTGTTCCTAGTGCTTCTCTAAAAGTGACCAACTTTTCTTTGACTTATCCAAAGTATGATTTACTCGAGCTTATCACACAAGATAAAGCATTTCGTCTTTCCACCCGAAGAAATTTCCTATTTATATATAACCTGATCATTACAGCATCTAGTGTTGTGGCAAGGAATGTATTTAAAAGAGAGTTATAAACTCTCGTATATATCTGTGTTCTCGGTTTTGTAATAGTCTAAGCTCCACCGCAGAATTTCTTTAGAAATCATAGACAACATATTTGAGAAGCTACCATTACTTGTCTCTTGTCATGAGTGGAGTTCAGGTGCCATAGTACTTGCGGGCGACTACAACGTCAAACTAGGTAGACAAGCTGGATCACGGAGTTTTAAGAAAATTGATTCCGCAGATAGGTAAGCCAATGCATTTTATCTCGATTTAGAAAAATATTATGTCTTACGTTTAGTACCATATCTCATGTTGAGCAGTTGAGGAAGCACAATGTTCAGTTCTGCCTCCTCGAGTTTCTCATCATTTGGCAGACTGTACTCCATAACGGTGATAAAATGCACTTCAATAACGACGGTGCAAAGTGGTGGTATTTGACCCAGCTTTATGGTAAGTATATCGCTGCAATATTCGTGCTCCTCCATGTACACGGCAGTATGTCCTTCGGCTATTGCGTCATCATATGCTTCTCTTCCCTAAATAAAGGAAAATTTAAAAAAATAAGTGTTTTTAAATAAATAATAAACGTGTTTCCAATCGCGTTTCATAGCATATTTATCATCGCTCATTGAAAGAAGACACTTGTTAGTTTAAGAATACTCGTCAATTTGTACTTGAGGTGCATAATCGACAAAAGGAATGTGCTAAATGATAGCTGTTAGATGTCATGTATAACCACAAAAGTATGTGTTTGCGAGGGCACCAAATACTTACACATAAACGTTCATATTTAAAGTTTAATACCACTGCTACTAGATAGTATTTAGAACAACAGATCAAACTTGGTTATCTTATTTTGAAAGAAAGGCGCGTATTAACTTCTATTAGGAATAGCTAAAAAGACATTACACATTTGTATAGAGAAGAACCATATGGTTTTCTAAAACAGAGTAAAAAATAATAATCGAAAATGCATGGATGTGTTTCTCAATCCTCCGCACACTAACAAAAAAACAGAAAATGGTCGCACATGTAATATAAATTCATTGACGATAACACTCGATTAGCATAGAAAATATAGGTTGCATTAAAAGCTGCAGCCTCTGCAGCATATCATGATAATAAATAAGACATAGATTCCTAAGCATTCATAGCGGATGTCATCAAAAAAACATCTGTCAGTGTTTCTAATGTTCAGTGTAAAGCGGAATTGGCAGAAAACAGGAATAAAACACCAAATCGAATTGGTAGCACCATTACTTTGTTCGGCTAAGGTTCATTCGTTTGCGCAGCATAAGCAACAAATTGAAATCAAATAATTTGAGCGATAAAGAGCGGAACGAAATTGTAAGCGTTCATAGTCCAACTTTGCGTCTCCATCTCTGGTACTTCCCGGAACTGACCGGGGACAATGAAGGGTTTGTGATAATTATTCACTATTGATCTGAGTAATGAAGGATGGGTTGTGCGAATTTGGATCGCTGCATTCCCCAGTTTGTCCGGATAGACGTCGAGATTGAAAGCCAAGATAAGTTAAACTACCCTCGTTTCATAATTGAGTCTGTTGACTAAAACTTAACCTCCCAGAAACCAACTTTAAACAAGCAACAATTAAAAGACGCATTGTGGGCAGCATCGATTTAAAAAATCTTCACGCGCTATTAACCTCAGGTGAACAACCCGTGTTGTGGAGAGGTTTAGTTTGTCTCATTTCTGTGAGTTATCCTGATAAATTTACTCATAATAGCAAGGTTTTCCTTTTCTCTACTACTTAATTACTTTACTTTACTGCGGCTGACTCCTTTTAGAGGATAAGCCGGCTCCATAGAAATCCCGGATTATACCTCAATAATAATTTATCTAAACTCACTTATATACTTTTTTTTCACTCCTTATGGTTATATGGCAGTGAAACATTAATCACTTGACTTTTGTGTGGCTGGAAATGTTGATGATGATGAATGACTACCACAGCACAGCGATGGCGCCTATTACTAGACGCCTCCTTCAGAAATTTGTGTATATAGTGGAAGATATTTCCAAGTCATGTAAATGATAAATTTAAACAAACATGGCTGATTAAAGCGATTAAAATTAAAAAAGAAATATATTAGTTTAAACTCGAGAAAATACTTTATGTAAATACCTTTAAGTGTTTATACCGGTGAATTTTTCTTGTTTTCAGTTTTCTTTATTTGATGCCTAATTTGAATGGGTTTCTCTGATAAATTTTGCAATATTTACAACTCTGATGTTCAACACAATATAATTTTAATTCTATGAGGTTATATTCTTATTGGATTGTTTTCAAAACAGTTAGGAAGAGATAATTTAATTATTCTGTTTTCTTGTCGAATCTCTTTCTAGATCAACGTTTGGTTTGCAAGGGTGCGTATAAATTACATATTCCTATTGACTATTACTTAATTAAGTAAAGATAATCATGTTTAACTTGGAGACTAATATTAAATTTGTGGTAGCTGATTTCGTGTTTGAAGTAGTAACGGTTATGAGCCCGATAGACTTTGAGCAATAGATTAACCCTTAAAACTCCAGTTCTTATATCCTTCAACATACACCGGACACCTACCAACACATTAAGACTTATACCAGATTAGAATCTTTAGGGCTATAATAAGTAAATAGAGCAAAAGCCTATACAAGAATATGAGAATATTTGTATACTTTATATGAAAATGTACTGTGTTATTGTAAATTTTTGTGAACACAGAACGCATCGGAAAAATTTGTTTGAAATTACAATATGACATACCTCACTTTTTTCATGACATCTTGGTTCAAAAATATTTCCGCCAATATTCGCTCGAAATTTATAAACCGAACTTCCGGACTCTACAGGAACCCGGTATATGGCTTCAAAACACGTTGTGTTTTTATTTTCATATGTAAATTTTCCTACAGTGCATGCTACTTGGTTTTTTGCACTTAAATTAATTTGAATTTCATCTAATGAAACGAAGTTTTGGGCTTCAATTTTGTCACAGATAAAAATTCCACAAAATGAATAGCTCATTGTGTATATTTAAATAAATTGCGCAAGAAGCGTAAGAAAAGACAACTTTAAACTGTGTGCAGGAAAATATATCCTCTGATAAAATGAAAGTAAACTTTACAAAGTTTTCCTTATTTTGTACTGTTTACATTTTGTAGGTTTAAATATTTGTTTACTAACCAACATAGTACTAATCTACATCTGTTTGTAAAATAAAAATACGCAGTTATTAAAGTAAACAAATAAATAAATAAATTGGCCTGAAGATGGAAAGAGGATTTTCTTTCCAAAACGTCGCTAGTAAACAAAGATTTGATAGAAACGCATTTCCATTGGGACGAATACAAATTCAGCTCGATCGAGGACAAAACGAAATTGGAAATTGTGATCAATCGGATCTTTGTGAAACTGTCCGTGCAAAGCTACTACCCGCGTAGGCAAAACGCGACATTGGAAAATATGAAGGTGGCACTCCGTAATCAAATTTCAAAAAATACGAAAGATGCAAAATTCTATGTTTGGGTGATCTCCGATCGAAAGGAATTTCTCGGCCTGTGGCTAAGCGAACTCACGGGTAAACAAATTGAACCTTAACTAATAGGAGCTGTATGTATGTGTTGCGCATAATAAGCTCCCAGGATTGTCTAAATGAGGTATCCTAAAAGCATCGAAGTTAAATTCGACAGTTTAGATGGCAGATAAGTAAACTAGTTCATTCAGTAAGACTGTTGGATTATTTAAATCAAATTTGCTAGCTAGAAGTAAACACCAACCCCATGAAGATGCTCCAAACCCATTGTTATCTGAGAACCCCAGAGATGCCAGATCGTGATCAGTCTTTAATAGTATAATAGAATCTGACAAGCTTGTACTCTTATTCACATCTATTAAATTCATACCTGCCATATATTGAGCTAATTTGCTATTGTCCTCAAACTTAAGATTAGCTTCCATGTCAATCGTACTTAATTATTAATTTGATACTTACTGTTAGGCAATGGGAATGTGAGACCTCTTCACGTTACAAAACACCCGAACAAATAATCTGGAAAGAAATAGACGTGAAAAACAGAATTATTAAATTACCTGTTCCAGAACGTCCCCAATATGTACGAAAGAAAAAAGACAATGTGTTAGCAGGAATATATTGTGGAAATCGAGTAAACGTAAAATGGAGGAAATGAAATAAATGCAGCACGCCGAGGATTTTACAACCAGTCACGTACAGACAACCGAAACTGAAAAATGCGCAGTATTCAATATATATATATATATATATATATATATATACTGTCAAGTATTTAAACAAAGAACGTTCTAGAAAAATAAACGAATAATTTCTTTTTAAATAAAATTCGTTTTAATCAGCCATGGTGGATTAAATTTATCAATTATTGTCACTTTAAATTTGTCGGAGGAAATATCTTCCTCTACATACACCGCCTTCTCAAAAAAACGGCTAATAGTGGACGTAATCATCATTCTTTGGCTGCTATTGTACTCTTCCAGAATGACTTGTGCATTATGGCGCCCCTGAAGTCGGCATCGCACCCTTTACAGTTGTCACTGGTTCTTCTACTTCGCCTACTAAAGACAGAACTTTTTCATCGTGTAACTAGATAGAATAAGATTTCGATATATTTGACAACGCGTCTTCAGAGTTCTGCTGCATTTTGTTATTCGCCTGCGTGATTGGATTGCACACATAAGATTCGTCCATAGAACGATGGTCATTCAACTCATCTGATAATTCAGTCCTATCGTCTATCCAGATAAACTGCAGAATGCAACGATCCCAAGTAACACAATGCTCAATGCCATTTATCTCTATGATGACCTCTTTGTCAGTCATACTCTTGAACTTAAATGGTCCTTTGTAAAATAGTGTCAGGCAATTCCTCCTATTTTCATTATTTACATAAACATGCGAAGCCGATCTTAGATAAGAGGACACATAGCCTTTGGTTTTTGCTTTTCTAGTCTTGGTCGGAGCCAAACGAAACATCTTATCTCTAAGTGCTCCTAAAAACCAATCTACATAACTAGAAGCCCAATCAAGACTACTTGGAGTTTCTATTAGAAGATATCCAGGCAAACATAATGGTTCTTCATAATCCAATTCTGCTTTTGAAGTTCCTAATTGTGCCGTATAACTGTTGCGCATGGCGAGTAGTACTGTTGGAATACCGTGTATCCAGCTTGTTCTACTAGTATACATTAACGCAGCTTTCAGTTCACGATGCAGCCTTTATACCATCCCATTAGCTCGTGGGTTGTATGCGCTATTATGCAATACATTTGTTCCTATGATATTGAGAGATCTTTCGAAAAGCTCTGACATAATTTGACTACCGCGACCACTAGTAACCTTTTCCGGAACACCATAACACGATATCCAATTATGTAGGAACGCGAACAAGACTCCTTGCGCTTTCATATCTTGTAAAATCGCTACGTCGAATTGACGATTAAATCGATCTACGATAGTTAGCAATTATTTTTGGCCATTGACCTCAGACATTTCGACAAAGACTATATGTACGTGTCTGAAACATCCAATTGGTATTCAATTATTCTGTATCTTGGTTCTGGTATGTCTCAAAATCTTTCTCATTTGACACTTGACACAGGCTCTAACCCATACCCGTATGACTTTAGACATGTGCGGCCATACGTATCTGTCGTTAACTAATCGAATGGTGGCCTTTATGGATGCATTTCCATTGTCATGTAATAGTTGGATAATTGTAGCACGTAACTCCAACGGCACATATGGTCGTGTTTAAATTCTGGACGTTTCGCATAACAATCACTTGCCACTCAGGAGCTTGCGAACATATTCTGGTCTTTTGGACCAGACTAATGTAAAGGGATCCAATCCTTACGCTTCCTCAATTTGACTGACTAAATCATTCGTTTAATCATCTAGATTCTTCAATGGATCTTGAAATATCACCTCGACATCGGCTTCATTCGATCTGCTAACCGGGTTATTTGGGAGTTTACTCTACGAGATTAGTTAAGCCTCGCTGTTTTACCAAATATGCTGATCAACGGCTTATAATCGGTCAATAAATTAAACTGATGACCGTCTAAGTAATGCTCAAAATGTAGCACAGCGGAATATACTGCTAGAAGCACATTACCAAACGTATCATACCGTTTTTTCTCAATCATTAAGCTTGCGGCTATAAAACCCAATTCGTCTTACTATGTTCTGGACTCTTTGCTATAGAACTGCCCTTATCGCAACATAAGAGGCTTCTGTGATTAGCTCGAATGGTCTCTCCTTATCTACAGGTGCTAATATGGTTAGGTCACTTAGCATTTCCTTGGCCTTCTGGAATTTTTCTCTGTTTTCTTGACTCAAGTTTATAGGCTAAGATTTCTTGATCGTGCTCCTTTTACGAGTGAGATGGCGTGTCAACGATCCTAGAATTCCGGCTAGACCTGGACTGAATAGACTATAATAGCTGATCATGCCCAAGAACGTTCGCAACTGGCGCACTGTTCGGGGCTCCGTTACGTCCTTAATAGCTTGGATTTTATCTTCCAAAGGTTTAAATCCGTCTTTGGAAAGTGTATGTCCAAGATACTTAACTAAAGTGCGTCCGATGCTACTCTTATTGGTTTGACCACTAATCCATTTTGTTCCAGCCTGGTCAAAACCGTTTCCAAATGCTTAAGATGTTCATCACGTGAGCAACTAAGAATTATAATGTCGTCTATTTACACCCTCCAAATGGACACTTCTGAAAGATTTCTTCAGCCAAACGCTGGAATGTCTGACTGGCATTTTTCAAGCCAAAAGGCATTCGAAGAAATTCATGCAATCCCCTTCCTGGAAATCTGACTGCGGTGAGTAGTATCGAACTTTCCTACATTGGTATCTGATAGTAGGCTTTCTGGAGATCTAAAGTTAAATAAACCTCCTATCCCATTATATCTCGGAGTAGAGTATTCTGGGTAGGGAGAGGATAAGAATCACCCTCCTTCACTGAATTTAATAGACAGTAATTTCCACAAGCCCTCCGTTGAACCGGTTCAGGTTTGGGAACTACCACTATTGTGGAAGCAAAATTGGAATTTGATCTTCTACAAATCCCCTCTTTGTACAATTGGTGAAATTTGGACACATCAACTTGTTGCTTGTGTCGTGCCAATGGTTGAGCTTTGGTGAACAAGGCAACGGAGTCACCAATTCTATTTGGCATTCTACTCCTGTTTTAATCCTGTTCTTTTGGCACTGAAAGACTGAAACACTGCAAGGTGTTTCTCGATGATGTCAGCAAAGTCATGTGCGACTGTAGGACGGGGTAAAAGAACTGTTCTAACTGCAGATATACTAGACTCAGTATGTGTTAACAACCCTGTGCCTTCTGCGATAGTCCTAGTTATGGGATCTACTGTCAGATTAAAGTGTGTCAAGAAATCCATCCCAATGATATGGTCCTTGACATCGGCTATTAGAAAATCCCATGTAAAAGAAGATTTCAGGTCTAAGGTCACCGAAATTTCTCTCATACTCTTGATTCCTACCGGACTACCATTAGCGGCCCATATTTGATAATCAAATGTAGGGCAAACAGCTTCCACCACGTCTGACTTAACTATGCTAACTTCAGCACCCGTATCGATAAGAAATTCCAGTCCATTTAATTCATCTTTAACAATGAATTTGTTGCTGAATAATCCGGCAATATTTTCCAGATCTCCGCTTAAGAAGAATCTGACTCTCTTGCCTTCTGTATCTGTGCTATTTGATCTTGTTGCAATTTGTGCTTTTGCCTTAAGTATGTCTTTTAAAGGCATATCTGGAAGCCTTTGCAATGGAACCCCCTTACGGCTCCTACTGGCCGGAGTTTCATCCTTTTCTCGCTGATGGATTCCTCTCTATCGGTTTAGCGCTTCCTTTCCATGTGGGTCCACCTAATCGCGGATATATGCAGTTCTCACCTTGGTACTTTGCACTTCGTCCGTATTCGCAATGTGCCTTACACCATCCGCGTGGCCCATCGAAGCGTCGACGCGAGTGACTCCCTCGACGTCTGGTATTTGTCCTGACTCTGAAGTTGCGAAATGTCTGGACGCATACTAGCAACTTCTCTACATAAGTAACTCAAAGTTTCTTGTATAGCCAGGTTGGTTTCTGTATCTGCCCTAACTGGCTGCACCATGACAAAATCTGCCGTAACAGCATGTACTTGTGGTTTCTGCTGTTTATAAAATCTGTCTAGCCCTCTGAGTTTAGTTGTCCATCAATATTCATTGTGTCAAATACTTCTACTGTGGTACTAAGCCTAGATGGTAGCTCAGCTGTAAAAATAGAATTTACCACATCTCTAGATATATTCAACCTGGAAGCTTTTGTACAAAGGCGTTGATAAAACTCTGATGGTAGTTTACGCCCCATCTTTTCTAGGCGTAATAATTCGCACGTTCTTGCCGACCTTCCAGACTGATATCTCTATTGAATTTCGGCCATTAATAACTGAAATGCATTGTCAGTTTTTTCTTTCACCGTTCTGTCTCTAAAAATTTCCAAAGTGTTTCTCAAATTCTCGGGCAATGCCATCAGTGCTGCAACAAATTTCTCCATGGGGTTTACCATATTATAAGCGCAAAATATCATTTGGGCATCCCCGACCCAACTTCAATATTTTTAATATTTATATGACGATAGACTGAATATTCTTGAACTGGCGCGTTCGCCATATTTTCTAGAGGCTCCGAAACTATTGTTGTTTGAGAACCCCATATATGCCTGGTCGTTTTCAGTCCTGAAATGTATAATTAAATCTGACACGCTAGTATTCTCATTCACATCTATCAAACTTATTCCTGCCATATCTTGAACTAAGTTGCTAGTGTCCTCAAATTAAAGATTAGCATTCATTTTGATCGTACTTAACTATTAATTAGATACATAATGTTAGGCACTCAGAATGTGAAACCTCTTAACGTTACAAAACAAGCGAACAAATAACCTGGAAAGAAATAGACGTGAAAAACAGAATTATTAAATTACCTGTTCCAGGCCGTCCCCAATATGTACGATAAAAAGGCAGTGTGTTACCAGGAATATATTGTGGAAATCGAGTAAACCTAAAATGGAGGAAATGAAATAAATGTAACTCGCCGAGGAAACAAAAACCAATCACGTACATACAACCCAAACTGAAACTGTGCACAATTAAAAGTATATATTCTGTCAAGTATTTAAACAACGTAAGTTCTAGAAAATAAACGAATAATTTCTATTTAAATAAGATTTGTTTCTATCAGCCCAGGTGGTTTAAATTTATCAACTATTGTCACTTTAAATTTGTAGGAGGAAACATTATCCTCCACACTTTTATGGTAGTGTAGAGGCCTTTGGTCACTACCATAAGAGAGCCTCTGAGATGCCAGGCCCGGACAATCAATATATGCGGTATGATCATCTAATTTGGAACATCTCCATATTAATCACAGCAAATAATACACGCAAATATATAACCTGATACGGTTGTGACTCAAATTTATCACTAAAATCAAAATAGAAATGATAAAACCAGAAAGTTGTTACAAGTTAACAAAGACCAATTTGGGTCCAGAACAAACTCAATATTGACAGATAAACAATTATTACATAGTAAACATCGTTATACTTTTACTAAAAATAATTGAACATGGTTTACGAAAATGTCATTGCTTACTATTAGGTTTGCATAGTAAATTCTTACATAGTAAACATCTTTTTTTGTTTACTAAAAATAATTGAACATTGTTTAGAGAAATATCGTTGCTTAGTACTAGGTTTGCATGGTAAAACATCTTTATTTGTTTACTAAAAATAATTGAACATTGTTTAGAGAAATGTCATTGCTTAGTATAAGGTTTGCATAGAAACACAACGTGTAAACATTGTCCTGACAAAAGTAAGACTTTTATGTTGGAGGAAATATCTTCCTCTACGTACGCCACCTTCTCAAAAAAAGTCGTCTAATAGTAAATGTTATCCTTGTTCTTCGTCTGACGTTGAATTCTTCCTGAACAAGTTTCAAAATTTTGTTCTTATACTTCACTAGGTTTCACTTTCATATTTCATCGTTCTCTGTCCAGGACTTGTTGATTCTGCAGATCTAACGTTGTATATACCTCATACCCCATTATATCCCTGAGCAAATTACTCTGGTTCGATAGAGGATACGAATCACTTTTTGTTACCGAGTTCAACAGACGAAAGTTACCACAAACACTCCATTGACCTGATTCAGGTTTGGAAACAGCCCCTATTGGAGATACAAAGTTGGAATTCGAACGCTAACAAATTCCTTTTTATCTCAACAGCTTAAGTTCTTCAATGGCATCCTACTGCTTATGTTGTGCTAACGGTCGAGCCTTCGGTGAACAGAGTAGTGGTTCCACCAACTCGATT
Organism: Eudiplozoon nipponicum; assembly: GCA_029291075.1. NCBI lineage: Eukaryota > Metazoa > Platyhelminthes > Monogenea > Mazocraeidea > Diplozoidae > Eudiplozoon > Eudiplozoon nipponicum. The sequence goes on along the minus strand of JAQBSW010003922.1, from coordinate 13,976 downwards.
TGGTGTTCTATGTCTGTCTTTAAACCCTTGCGCTTAGCATTGAATGGTAGAAACACGGCCAGGTGTTTCTCGATGACATCCACGGCGACGACGGGTCTGGGTAGTCTCACTGACCTAACTACTGAGGTCCCAGTCTCAGCATAAGTCACTATTCCAGTGCCTTGTCCAATGGTTCGAGATTTGGGATCTAGAGCGAGATTAAAATGGATCAAATAGTCCATCCCAATGATGTTATCCTTTATTTCAGCGACCGGAAAATTCCACGTAAATGGCGATTTCTGCTCCAATGTCACTGACAATTCTTTAGCTCCCTTAACCTCAATTGGACTTCCGTTAACAGCCCATAGTTGATAATCGAATGTGAGGCTATCAATTTCCACCACACCGGATCGAACTATGCTCATCTCTGCACCCCAGTCTATTAAGAAGTTTAACCCAGTAAGTTCATCTATTATAACGAACTTATTGTGGCTATAACCAGAAACCTCTTTGAGATTACCTTCCAGCCGAAATCTAACAGATTTACGGACTGTATAACCGCACGTTTCTTCTATCGAAGCTTCCAAACTTAACTTCGATAACTTTAAGATACCACAAATATGCATATCTTGGAGCCTTGCATGCAAATCCTCCTACGGCTCCTACTAGCGAGGTTCCACTGGTTTTCCCGCGGCTTACTCCATGCCACAGAAAGAGTACTTCCTTTCCATCGGGGACCACCCAACTTTGGAAACGTGCATCCCTCCTCTTGACATTTTCCAAACTCGGCGAATTTACGATGCGAAATGTACCACTCGCGTAGTCCTTGAACACCCTTACGCGATTCGCCTCTCCGATGCGTTGAACTTGAACTATGACACCGATATATCACCCGACCTCTGTTGGAACTGCCACTATTGTTTTTTATCCAACCAGCATCCCTGCGGACAGTACATAATTCATTCTCTACGGTCAGGTGTCTCTCTGAGAGATTTCTTGAACTGCAAATTTATTTGTAATTAATAGGGTTGTTTATTAAATATACACAGCCTCGCGCAATACGCAAGGAACATGCGGTGGATTATAGTGTCACAGCGGATTTATTTCGCTCAGTTGGATTATTCGCAGTTTATGCAAGGGAATTACTGTGTGCATTTAACTATACCTATCCGAATTTCAGAGTAAAATGGATTATTATAATTAAATGAGTTAAAACCATAGCAAACAATGAACTAATTATTTGTGAATTTTTTCATTGTAGTTTTTACAATATTTTACTCCATTTATCATTAGTGAAAACTTTTACCAGTGACTATATTCATATCATCATGTATTTTCAATCGGTTACATATATTCATTTCGATTCCGACATTTGTGAAAGAATAATTGCTTGTGTGTAAGATATTCAACTTTGTAAACACCGTTCATTTTGCTGCCGTCCAGAGCACGGAAAATTTTGTTTAACTGTGACTAGTGCATAAGACATTTAACTTTGTGAACAGTATTCAACCCTTTTGCCGTCTAGAGCACGGACAATTTAGTTTGACTGTGACTAGTGTATAAGACATTCATTTTTGTTATAATTTAATTTTATTGCCGTCTAGAGCAAGGTCAATTTGGACTTTTTATGAACTTATATACGACGTTATTTACAATACATTTGTGATCATTCGTATTAGTCTTCTCACCTCACCGATCGGGGAAAAAGCCTGGAATTGATCACGTGCACGGATCTCCACAGCCGCTACCAATCAAATGTAGGGAGTAAACAACCTCGAAAAACCCCAACAAAACAATTCATACATAGTAAACATCGTTATTTGTTTACTAAAAATAATTGAACATTGTTTATAGAAATGCCGTTGCTTAGTACTAGGTTTGCATAGTAACACAACGTGTAAACAGTGTCCTGACAAAAGTAAGGCTTTTATGTCGGAGGAAATATCTTCCTCTACAATAGTTACCACAGGGCCTCTGCAACAGGTGTAGAGCCTCTACACTAACACTGTCTATTATCAGTTAAATGTTAAGTAAAATTAAAAAATATAAAGTCCATTTCAAAATATTAAACGCATTAAAATTTATCATTTAAGTAAGCGTACATTAGCGGTCGCGTTACTCCGATGTGTGGTATCATTTTGCTGGTAAATAACATCCTGGCGTTATTTAAAATTGGAGGGAAATCATCAAAGAAACAGGATTTGTTTTTTTTAATAAATCTACAATATAATGATTGATCTTCGCTTCTTTTATATTAATTATAGAAATAGTTTGACTTTTTAAAATCAATGCTTCTCATATGTGTTTTATCAGTAAATCAATATAAATGTTAAAAAAAACAGAATTTAATATAACAAAGATGAGGAAGCAAAATTAGACAATTACACTAATATTTAAAACAGGGGTTTAGATAAGAGACAGATCCTAAACAAATCAATTTATACGTGCAGTTTCCTTTACATGTTTTATTTAAAATAATACGAATTCCAACCAGTATAACAGTTGCGTCGGGACGAAATAAATTGTAAACGCCCCAGCTTCAAGTAAATGTCGTACGACGTTACAAACTCGGTTAAAGTGCCATAAAATAAAGAGTTAAGTACTGTTAGGGGGTCCTTAACAGTGCCGGTCGTGCGTTCTCTGGCAAATGCCGCGAAGATCCATAAGTGTGAAGACGTCCAGCTCGGGTTGACTTCGGTAGTGGTTCCTTCTGTTGTGGCGTTGTAATCTCGCTGAGTAGCTTCGTTGACGTTCTGCAGTAATTGGCTCGTCTCTCTAGTTGTACAGCAACAAGATTGGCGTTACTGATGTTGCATATGTTGGTGAAGCCAATCCAAAAATCAATGTAGGTGATGACAGAAGACAGCATGCACACATAGCACACAGAAAAAGGCAAGCGCGACAACTGACCTGCATGGTAAATTTACCGTGCTTAAATAGCCATGTCATAGATATATATGGCTACTTGCACACTATTGGTTAACGGCAAGTTTCGCTTTTTTCTCATTGGTGCAGCGTAAATCGAATTGAATTTAATTTACGCAATATGTCGGCAATTTATTTGTGTCGTTACATCACTTTCCTCTCTGAAAAAAGAAAAAATTCCTCTCTGCGAGGCTAGATAAGAAATGCATGACAGAGTTTGAACCAAGTTAAGCAAAAAAATAATGTACCATAAATGCTGGGCTTAAGTATGCTTGTTGGTTGCTTCAACAATGATATGATGCCAAGTAACCACTAGGAATTGCTACACAAATTGTTAGCTCTAGTGGTCGGTCATACCGCGTGAGGCAAAATAGAGCAGTGTAAGATTTGGGAGCCGCAGCGTGAAGATTTCGAGGTAAATCGCCACTGAAGTTGCCAGGTTTAAGTTAAAACCTAGGCAGGCTGGATCGTCGTCAATGTGTTTGTATACGACCAAAGGAGCTAGAGCGTGTGCTCGACCTTGTGGACATGATATTTGTGCAATTGATGAAGTTGAGATATGCATTGAAAGTGGCCTGTACCATGATATGAAGCTGATAACTACTTAGTGTTACTACACGAAAGCGTTAGCTCTAAGTAGCTGGTCATACTAAAATAGGCAGTGTAGATGTCATGTATGAGAAATACGTTATAATGTTAAAATATATACATTAATATCAAAGATAACTGCATAAAAAAATATGTGCACGAACATTGCCTCAGAGATGGCATAATACCAAAGAACTGTTCAAAAATGCTACACAATTGTTAGCTAAGAACAGCTGGTTATGCGACGTGAGTTAAATGCGAAAAATAACGTAAGGTTAAAATAATTTTGATACGTAGAATAACGAAAAGTTAATGTTAAAAAAATTCAATTACGCGTTATGCCAAGAAGGCTATTGAGATCGTGGACAGACAGAGCCTGAGACGTGTGTAGAAGTTTGACTGCTCTCAGAATGAGGCGGTTCGATAAATGGTTTCAACTTGTCTATATTTACTGATGTCATTGTTGCGCCTTGCACAATAATGAAGTATTTGGGTTGTCTGCGCAAAATCGGGTAAGGACCGCGATACTTTGGTTGTAGCGGTGCAACAGCAGTGTCGTTGCGAACGAGTACTCTCTTTTAGCTGAGGAGCTGTGCATCTCTTGCTTTCGCCTAAAGTATACCTTTTAAAGGTATGTCTAGGAGCCTTTGCAATAGAACCCCCCCTACGACTCCTAATAGCGGGGTTTTTATCCGTTTCCCGGTGAACAATTTCTCTCTACCGGTTTAGTGCTTCCTTTCCATTTGGGTCTACCTAACCGCGGGTGCATGCAATTCTCTCCTTGGAACTTTGCACTTCGTCCATATTTACAATGTGACTTACACCATCCGCGCTGCCCATCGGAAAATTCACGCGAGTGATTCTCTCGACGTCTTGTAATTCTATCCTGATTGTAAAGTTACGAAATAACTCTTGCCATATCATACATTTTTCTATTTATACTTGAAACTTGTCTACGTAAATAACGCACACTTTCTTGTAGCGTCAGGATGGTTTCGGAATCTGTCCTGTCTGGCTTCACCATAACATAATGTACCTGTAGTTCCTGCCGTCTAAACACCCCATCTAGCCCTCCGAGTTTTTTTTGGCCAATCCACATTCATTGTTTCAATTAAATCTAATGTGACCTTAATTCTGGATGGTAGCTCAGCTGTAAAAATATAATTCACCGCATCTCTCGATATATTCAACTCGGAAACTTTCATAAAACTCTGATGGTAGTTGACGCCCCATATTTTCTAGGCCTAATAATTTGCGCATTTGTGTCGACCTTCCAGGCTGATATCTCTGTTGAATTTCGGCCATTAGTAACTCAAATGCATTATACGGTTCTTCCACATCTATGTTTCTAAAGTTTTCCTAGGTGCTTCTGAAATTCTCTGGCAATGCCATTCATGCTGCAGAAAATTTCTCCATATGGTTTACAATCTGGAAAGGTTTGAATATCATTTGGGCATCCCCGACCCAACTTGAGTGTTTTTCGGATTTATACTGTGATTGACTGACTATTTGTGGACTGGCGCGGTGGCCATATTTTGTAGAGGCTCTAATCCTATAAATAAATGAGAACCCCATAGACGCTAAATCGTTTGCAAGCTTAATATACCCAATTAAGTCTGATAAGCTGGTATTCTCTTTCACATCTATTAAGTTCATGCCTGCTATATCTTGAGCTAACTTTCTTGTGTACTCAAACTTAAGATTAGCTTCCATGTTGATCAAACTTAAATATGCATTTGATAACTTGGTGTTAGGCAATGGAATGTGTACTTCTTACCTAGCAATATACCCGATCAAATAATCTGGAAAGAAATAAGACGCGAAAACAGAATTATTAAATTATCTGTCCCAGAACGTCCCAAATATGTATGATTCAAAACACCAAATGATAGCAGATGTATATTGTGAAAATCAAGTATCTTTAACCGAAAAGTAGAGGAAAGAAATAAATGCGGCTTGCTAAGGAAAGTCAGGCCAGTCAGGTGCTGATTACAAAAACTGAAATTACGCACAATTCAAAAGTAAATATACTGTCAAGTATTTAGACAACGAAATTTCTAGAAAATAAACAAATAATTTTTTTAAATATTGGTTTCAATCCGCCACGATGATTTATATTTATCAATAAATTTCACTATTTTCTTCGGAGGAAATATTTCCCTCTACATACACCACCTTCTCAAAAAAGACTGCCAATAATAGACGTAATCATTGTACTTCGGCTGACGTTGTAATCTCCCTGAATGAGGTGTGCATAATGGCGCCTTTTAAGTCGACGTCGCGTCCTGTTTAGTTGTCACTGGAACTGCTAATTCGCCTGATGTTGGCAAAACGTTATGGTCTTGTAACCCGGTAGAAAATGATGTCGATGTATTCAACAACGCGTCTTGTGAAAATTGCTGCTTTGAATTATGTGCCTGCGTGATTGGATTGCACACATCAGATTTGTCCATGGAACGATGGCCATTTAACTCATCTGGTAATTCAGTCTTATCGTCAATTCATATAAACTGGAGAATGCAACGATCCAAAGTAACGCAATTATCAATGACATTTACCTCTATGATGACTTTTTTGTCTGTTATCTTCTTGACTTTATAGGGTCCCTTGTAAAATGGTGCCAGGCAGTTCTTCCCATTTTTAATAGCTACATAAACAGGCGAGGCCGATCTTAGATCAGAGGACATATAGCATTTGGTTTATACTTTTCTACTCTTTGTCGGAGCTAAACGACACATCTTATCTCTAAGTGCTCCTACAAACCAATCTACATAGCTAGAGTTTGTATAAGAAGATGTCCAGGCTACCTTAATGGTTTCGGATTTGACCGCATTTTTCTTGTGCGGGACAATTGTTAGCACTCATAGGTCGGCAAAATCTTGAACCTTTTATCTTTTCAGATGATGTAATCTTTGGCCTCAGTTGATGGGTTCTCACTTGTCCCTTCTCCTTTAAGCCTTCAATTAGCTGATTGTCTGAAAGCGCTTTAGGATCAAGATCCGCCATTGATCTTTTACAAATATTTCGAGACGTTATTTCCAGTCTCATCTTCAGTGTTGACACAATACGCACAGGAGTAAAACACAACTTGTGGCAAATGTGGTATCCTCATTCAAGACAGATATATTTATATATATTTTAATTGTCTTCATAATATCCGGTCTTCATACCTAGTCTCTAATACTCAAATGTATACAAAAACTTATCCCTGTCCCCCTCCGCGCACATATCTACCTATAAACATGTGTATTTTAACTATAAGCACACCTAATGGATTGACATACACGCCTATCAATGAAGTCTATATTTTAATTGCTGTACCGGACGCATAGAAAGATCAACAAATTTTGAATTCTATATTGCTGTAATCCTCACCTGCCCCCCAGTTCACCTAATTCCATCCAGCTTGCAATTGGTTATATACAGAGAGATTAAAAAACTATTGAAACTCTAAAGAATATTATTCTATCATTTTGACAAAACCGAATACGGAAGTTACACTAACTAAATCGTCTTTCCGCTCAGTACACATTTATACTCATATCCTATATGAATTAGTTTCTGTATTAAAATATCGTATATATCTATATATATAGATAAACATATAAGCAACTATGTGGGTTACTCCCACATCTTTTATAAATATCTATATATCTAAATATAACTATACCTATGTGAATAAACTATATATATACGAATACACACACACACATATATATATATATCTATATATCAGTAATCTTTTATATTTTAATTTTATTTTTACTTATATATTTGTACCCACATCTTATAAAATATCCATTTACACATATGTCCACACGCTATCTATGTATATATATATAGATAAGCATATAAGCAACTATGTGGGTTCATCCCACATCTTTTATAAATATCTATATATTCATCGTGTATATACCATATATATAATATGAATCTCATACAAGCAACACTGTGAGTCCCGCAACGGATAAATTATATCAGTAAAACACTTTTATATATCTATTTTATTGTCTATCTATATACTTCTATATATATATATATGTAGATATATATCTTCCGCGTTAATTCTTTATATTATATATATATATATATATATATATATATATATATCATAATGCCTATCTCAATTCACATAAGCAACCATGTGAGCTTTTCCCACCTTATATATAAAATCTAAATATTCTTCTACATATATATTGTGAATATCTAAATAAGCATTTAAGCAACCATGTGAGTTCACCTCACATCTTATATGAATATTTAGAATCATCCATATATATGTATTTGCGAAATATAGATGCCCATATTTGTTAAATATATTTAGATAAATATATAAGCAACAACGTGAAATTCTCTCACATCTTATATAAATTGAAATGTTCATAATATATATACATATATAACTATAGCCATATTACCGCCCTCTTACTCCCTCTAAATCGTTCTGTTTTCTCCCCTTTCATAGTCGTGGTCTCTTATTTAGATTTATTGTTAGCTCTGATTCCTCTAATCTACGTTTCTTTCCATTAGAGAAGGCTTCATTGAATATTGGGCCTAATGATTTTTCTACACATGTCATATTCATGACGTTCATTCCTGATTTTATTTCAATTGATTCTCTAATCAACCTGGTTAATCTATTTCGGTTACATAGTGCAATCCGTTTACAGCCGTCCCAGTTTATTTGATGACCTGACTCCATTGAGTGTCTGGCTAGATCCGATCTATTACTATGTCTGTATTTGCATGCAGTCTTATGTTCACCTCTACGTACCTTTATTGGACGCATGGTTTCACCTATATACCTAAGATTGCAATCTTTACAAGGTATCTCATAAACCCCTGATGTGTTAAGAGGTTCTATTTTTTCTTTTTGATTCGGCAACTTATTGCCTATTGTAACTGTTTGTCTTAACACCGTTCTTATGTTGTATTTTGTTGCTAATATCCTAATCTTTCTACTTAATTTGGAGTCGACTGAAAATAATTATGTTGTCTATGTGCACCCTCGCAAATAGATAATTCTGAAGGATGCTGGAATGTCTGACTAGCATTCGAAGAAATACATGCGACCCCCCTCCTGGAATTCTAACTGCGGTGAGTGGTATAGAACTTTCCTCCATCGGTATCTGATAGTACGCTTTTTGGAGATCTAGAGGTGAATAAACCTCATATCCCATTATATCTCGAAGCTGAGTACTCTGGTAAGGAATAGGATAAGAATCACCCTACGTCACTGAGTTTGATAGACGATAAGCTGGTATTCTCTTTCACATCTATTAAGTTCATGCCCGCTCTATCTTGAGCTAACTTTCTTGAGTCCTCAAACTTAAGATTAGCTTCCATGTTGATCAAACTTAAATATGCATTTGATAACTTGGTGTTAGGCAATGGAATGTGTACTTCTTACCTAGCAATACACCCGATCAAATAATCTGGAAGAAATAAGACGCGAAAAACAGAATTATTAAATTACCTGTTCCAGAATGATTAAAAAAATGATATCAGATGTATATTGTGAAAATCGAGTATCTTTAACCGAAAAGTAGAGAAAAGAAACAAATTTAGTTTGCTAAGGAACGTCAGGCCAGTGAGGTACAGATTACTAAAACTTAAATTAATCACATATCAAAATTATATATGCTGAGAAGTATTTAAACAACGAATGTTCTAGAAAATAAACGAATAATTTCTTTTTAAATAATATTCGTTTCAATCAGCCACTGTGGTTTAAATTTATCAATAAATGTCACTAATTTTTTTCGGAGGAAATATCTTCCTCTACAACAGCAAAAATTACTTTCTTTAATTACTATTGACTTTTTTAGCGCCTTCCCTGAATATTCGGAAGGGATATGCCATGAGTATCCTAACAACAACGCATTAGTCGATATGGAATTAGAAGCAATCATTTTCAACATACGCACTTGATGCGAATGAAAGAGTGTTAAATTACTCATCGCTGATTTGAGCCATCAATGAATTTGAAGCGTTTCCAATGACAATGTCTTTACTTCAGGAAACTCGCGTAGGAAGGCTGATGAATAATATCCGAAAAAAGGCAAGTTCAACCGTGAGTAAACGAATTTGCGCCTTGATTAAGGCTTGGAAAACACCGTTGAAAGTGGATGACAATTCTGCCACTGTAGTACCTATATTATTGGTTAACTCGAACACTAGACAATTTAGTCCAGAAGCGACATTCACATCTTCAGACTTTCAGCTTCCTAATTATCTACATGCAGTTCAAAAATTGTCTCCTGATTTGGACAGAAGAAGGGATCATGCTGATACACACCATATTAGATCAGATGGTGAATCTACGCACAAGAACAAGATTGATAGTGTTTCTGAATCTACTTCACTGACTCATCCCATGGCTTCAAGCAGAGGTGAAGGATTAAAAACTACCGACATTTTACCGACGATGAAAGAAGAGCCATCATTATTGCGGTGTTCTTTGGGTAAAATTAATAGAAAAATGATAAATAATCGACTGAAAATCGGGACAGACAAATGCTCAACATTAAAGGAAAGCAGTGTACTAGCAAATACATCTGATTCTCGATTACCTATAAAAAATTGATCATTAAGCTTAATTCAACTGAGACAGAAATTTCGGAGTCATTCTTGACGAAAAAAGAAGTAAGTACTGAAGAGAATCAAAAGTGCTCTGTCAGTGCTAAGTCCGTAATTGCCGAGAGATATTTTTGCGCAAAAGATAGGCACAGCCATATTCAAACTCACCATGAAATTAAAATATTCCACGCCAATAAATATTCCGGCTACTGCAGATGCCGTTGTTTGAAATACCAAAGTCAAATCCAGCCAGTCACTAGCACAAAAAATTGCGCTTAATTCAAGGACAACGTTGCATTTGTTAATGAATCTGAATGTCATTTACCCATTACAAATTGGGGATTAACCTGAATGCGATTAAGAGGTATACTGCAGAGGCTTCCACGACCAAAAATGCAGTGGGAGCTGAAAAGAAACGAAAATCGGCTTCTGCTACATTTGTAAATACTGAAAACCCGTTAGGTGTGGAACACACTCAAAATGAAAATCAAAATCAACATAAAATACAAAAATTTACGCATGTAAATATTCCAGTTTCTGCAGCTCCAATTTGAAATGCCAAACTCAACCCGAACCAACCACTAATGCAAGAAATTGCGCTCCATTTGAGGAAAGCGTTGAATTTATAAATGAATCTGAATGTCGTTTACCATAAAAAACTTAGTCGTTCAGCTAAATTCTATTTAAGGGGATACTGCAGATGCTTCCACACTGAACAACGCAGTGAACGTTGAAGAGAATCGAAAATCGGCAAGTGCTACTTTTGTAAATACTAAGATATTTATAGATGAGGAGGAAATTCAAACCTGTCATAAAATTCACTCTAAGGGACGAAAATTGCATGACGGAAAATGTTCCAGTCCACGCAGTTCCAATAGTTCCAAATGCCATGAAATTGCGATTTGCATGGGGCGGGCAATATGGAACTTCTACTGACAGATTTATATTCGGGTCATATGGGTGAATTATAACTTCATATGTTGCCGTGGATCGATATTATTGGGAATCGGTGATGCTTTTCCCTCCAAATACGAACGAAATTTAAAATGTGATAAAACTGCCTGACCCATGGTAAAGGTAGGTTATTCTAATGCTCATTTATTCTCAATTGACTCAATTTAAATGTATCAACTTTTTCAGACTTGCCAAAATAGTTTTTCCCATCGTCCGGTAAGATAGCACTGTCTAATAATGTTCCGTATTTGCTGTTGCACCGAAATTCTCGTTTTCTATTCGTTTCAATCAGTTTCGCATTATTTATGATTGCATACATCAAATTCCCAAGAAACTCCATGAAATGTGGAGCCGGCTTATCCTCCAAAAGGAGTCAGCCGCAGTAAAGTAAGTAAAGTAAGTTTCGCATTATATATATATATATATATATATATATATATATATATATATATATATATATATATATATATATATATATATATATAAGTTTAATGCTCATTTGCGGTTTAATTTGTAAATATTGAAATGTTCAAATCAACTCACGTTTTTTGTTACCTAATTTTTAATGTTAGTAGTTTATACCAAAATAATCAGTTTATCAATACGTCGTTTATTTTAATAGTTTTGTTGGTGGCTATAATGTTACTATATTAAAAATAATATTTTACGCATTTTAATTCTTCCGATGAATTTTTTCTTCATTTGTATATATAAACGAATAGTTGCACTATTCGAACTGATATATTAGAGGACCTTAATGTTTTTCAGTGGATTCTATATTGTATTCCTACGCCGTGAAGATGTGTAAATAAATTTTATGACATTTAAAGACAGCTTGTAGGGTAATTAGTCTTCCAAAAGAGAAAATAAATATTACACTACAGGTATTTAAAACGTACAAGTTCTAGCAAAATCCATACTGTGTCATTTTAATTTTAATTTTAAAATTCATACAGGGTAAAATATTTATGTATCTAAGGTAAATCTAACAATGACACTGTATTGGATTGCATATATGAATTAAATATGACAAGTATGGAGTTTCAATTCTGTCATATGCAAAGTTATTTCGCCGAAATTAGATAATGGAAATTGACAATAGACATTGGTGACCCATTCGCATGCTATACGAAACCAGCAGAAAGCAAGTTATATTCATCATAATTTTCAGGATTCGATTCTTGGGAACGGCTGGTCCTGTCAATTGTCAGCAATACTAAGGGCAGGCAAGTTGATTTCTTTTTTTCAGGAAATTTACAATAGATACTCGAGAGCCCTTCGCATGCTATACGAAACCAGCAGAAAGCAAGTTATATTGGTCGTAATTTTGAGGAATCGAGTCTTGGGTAAGACTGGTCCTGTCCATTGTCAGCAATACTAAAGGCAGGCTAATTGATTTCTTTTTTCAGTAAATTTACAATAGATATTCATGAGCCCTTCGCATGCTCTACGAAACCAACAGAAAGCAAGTTATATTGGCCGTAATTTTCAGGATTCGATTCTTCGTACGGCCGGTCCTGTCAATTGTCAGCAATACTAAGGGAGACAAGTTGATTCCTTTTATTCATGAAATTTTCAATAGATGTTCGTGTGCTCTTTGCATGTTACACGAAACCAGCAGCAAGCAAGTAGTGAAGCCAACATTGTTTAAGGTCTCGGCAATGCCACTTCAACGCTAGCTCACTCTATATAATATATATACCGAGTCTGTAAAGGATAATAACACTGTGGCTATTGTGTTAGTAACCGATACCAACATTATTTCAACGAAAAAAGACATGGTATTAACACTTTGGTTTCCGAGTCGGAACATGAGTACCAACATGATGGATATCAATTTATGTCATAGTTCACCGAAATTGAGAATTACAACAAATTCTGAACACCTGTTACTCCAGTAAATCCATACAATCTGGCCTTGATCGATATCAGTTATCACATTTCGCGGTAAGCATGCCATCATTCAATTCAATATATAACAGCTAAATACTGTTTGTTGCGGAGTACTAATATATATGCAAGTATGTATGAGGTGTTGGAACCTAGTAACAAATTAGTTCAGTTGTGACCATAAGGAAAAACCAAAGACAACATGAAAGGAAAGTATATTCTCATGTACATTCGTTTCGTGCTTACTAGCATGAGATTATACTTGCCGTTCATGTTGTCTTCGGTTTATCCTTCTGGTCACAAATGAACTAATTTGTTACTAGGTTTGCAACACCTAATACGTACTTGCTTATATATTAGTTCTCCGCAACAAGCAGTATTTAACTGTTATATATTGAATTTAATGATGTCATGCTTACCGCGAAAAGTGATAACTGATATCGATCAAGGCCAGAGTGTATGGATTTACTGGAGTAACAGGTGTTCAGAAATAGTTGTAATTCTCAATTTCGGTGAACTATAGCATACATTGATATCCATCATGTTGGTACCATGTACCGAATTGGAAACCATAGTGTTAGTACCATGTACCTTTTCGGTACAATAATGTTGGTATCGGTTACTAACACAATAGCCATAGTGTTAGTATCCTTTACAGACTCGGTATATATATTATATAGAGTGAGTTAGCGTTGAAGTCGCATTGTCGAGACTTTATATAATGTTAGCTTAACTACTGCAGGTTTACACATTCGTCTAGGAGATTGTATCGTCCTATTATCCCACATTCCTCACCCAAATATGTAGTGGTTAAAGGGCGTAATACCGGCTCCTACTGATGAGTCGCCAGTAAGCACGAAACGAATGTGCATGAGATTATACTTTCCGTTCATGCTGTATTTGGTTTATCCTTCTGGTCACAACTGAACTAATTTGTTACTAGGTTCGCAATACCTAGTACATATTTTGACTAACGTTGTTTGAAAAGCGTAGCACATTTTTGTCACCAATGTGGATATCCGTGGATTTATTTATATATTTGGCAAAAAAGTGCTCCTCGT